>WPIO01000003.1:4500000-4710000 GCA_009760855.2 Cristatella mucedo | reverse complement strand
CTAAGTGCTGTCCAAAATAGGTGTGTATTTAAGTTCTTTTGATGTGTTCAAGTCAGAGGATTTTCAGATGTAAGTCGGGAGGGAGTTCCAGGCTTTGGGAGCATACGATCTAAATCCACGGTCTCTAAAGGATTTGAGGTTTGTACGAGGAATTTGGTAGACTGTTGGATTCCGAAAAGCGGGTGGTACGACGCTTGGCCTGGTGGATGAGTTGATGTGAGAGATAGCCTGTAGCCAAAGAATGAAGTGAAATAAAAGTGAGTGACCAAACCTTGAAGTCAATCCGTTGCTTGATAGGTAGCTAGTGCATATCGGCGGGAAGTGGTGTGGGGTGGCTACTGCAGCGCTCACGACAGACAAGCCTTGCCGCAGACTTCTGCACCAGCTGCAATCGCCTTATCACAGATGCTGGTAGGCCAGTAAGCAGTGAGTTGCCTTGATAGTACGAACGGGATAGTTTAAAACGGGAAACTTGAGCAAAACAATTCTATACTTGGTACCAAATACTATTTATTAAAGCGCACACAATGCAAGTTTTTTGGTTGTCACACGGTAACACAATACTTTTCTATCGTACTTCACAAGTTTTCTAGGTACGTCTTTTTTAGGTCCCGTTGGAACACTAAAAGACCACGCACGAAATCCGGATTCTCCAAAACGTACGTTTAAGAATGAAGGCGTTGGTAAACTGAGAATCTATTCATTGACATCGGTCTGCCTTATACCGTTCACTGCTGCATCATTCCCAGTATACTTAGCCCAGAAGCAGTAGGTATACCTCGGTTGACCACTTAACTAAGGCCCTCCTTAGGCTCATTGAATATTTGGCTATGCATGCAATGTCCATTGCCATGCGATTAGTGCGGCTCGGCATATTTGCTTAGAATCGGAGTTCGAGAATCAGCAATTTCAGTCAATCGCAAAAATGAAAGAGGTCACTTATTGTAAGTATCTAATTCCAAAATAAGCTACCACCGAAAGCTTAATTTCACATTCACAACAATGTCAAAAGCCAGCCAGGGTATATGCAACATGTGTCTGCATAACGTCACTTTGGAGAGAACTCAGGTTGAAAACAGATGACTCTTATGTACAAAGAAGTGACTCTTGATGTAAAAATCCAATCGTACGGTATTACAGTCAGATGGAGTCGCACTGGGGCCGCTTTCCCTGTATGCTGCTTTAAAGCTTGGTTTATTCATCCAACGTAATACCACGACTTGAAAGAATTCCACCACCCCTTATAATATCAATAGGTAATAACGTCGTCTTTTGTATTTATATAGAGTATATTATATTTTCTGCGTAAGCTTGAATTAATAGGTTTACAGAAGAAACAACCAAGTTCATAGTATCTCTTCTGTATGTGAGCCACAAATGCCCGCGATGTTCTTGAAAGGGAAGCCTAGTTTTCCCTGGTTAAACTAACATGAAAACTTTGAATCCCCAGTAAGTTTCATATACTACCAATGACACACATTTGAAGTGTAATAGGTGACCGTGGAGAAACATCTGGCGATTTCATCATTCGCACCTGATTACTGCTGTAGTACATCTTGCAGTTCTCTGTACGACATGGCAGTTCAGCTATATGTTCAAAAAGGCTTCGAGACGTTAGCCGTTTCGCTTGACGAAAATATTTCGGCGAAACCAGAAATATTACTAGCACTCATAATGCAACCCACTCCAAAAAAGTAAAAGATGATGCGTTCATTTGTTTCGCAGTGGCCATGTAAACCGGATTTAATTCGAGTACAGGAAGCACCTCAAACGTTTAATGTTACTTCGTCATCAAATTTCATCGAGTGGGAAATAAATTACTTATAGTGCAACAATCTTGCAGTAGCAACCACTGGTGTTCGACGCAGCCAAAACGATAGGCATTTCAGTGATATGGCAAAGCCGTTTCGCAGTAACGATGCAGGGTTATTAATAAGCGATTACTAGCCAAATTGTTCCATGAAACGTGCCCCGTTCGTGATCAGTAATCACCGTTGCAAGTACGCTTGATCAGCTCTCGAATATACACTCAGCTGCTGTACAATCTTTCTCGGAGAAGCAGTTAAACTCGCATATAATTAAAGGCACGCCATGATTCTTATTAGTTATTTTCGCCTCTGACATTTTTACTAGCTGATTACAATAACTCACTAGGCGGAGGAATCTCTAACCCTCGCTTCTGCAGCCGGATAGCCTAAAATACATCCAAGGAAATCGTTGTAATCCCAATTTCTTCTGATTAGCTTGCCGGTAGCTTTCTAAAAGAGAAGCAATCACTAGAGGGAGGTAATAACAGCCTAATACAAAACGAGCTACTCGCCCATCGATAATTAATTCACTTTAGTTCTAAACAACCATTAATCGGCAACTCATTAGGAAAGCAAGGTAAATCTCAAATTCCTTAACCTAATTTATTTAGCTGCAGAAGAACTTAAATGGCTATTGCTTTAGCTTGCAGTGGCAAATCCACTTTGCCAACTGAATTACTTAAACCTGTATCCTCATCCGTGAATTAGTAGGACTAGATTCCTTGGCTACCAAGTGACCACCCAAATATTCTTTGAGAACCTGACAGCAATTAAAGTCATTAGTGGTTCCTTATTTTGTACAACCAGGATTCGTGATTGAAAATTACTAAATTGTAGCTGCTAAATAGCCGATGCTAAGGGAAATTTTGAAAGCCACACTTTGGTCGTCTATGTAGGTACGTCAAACTGTTCATATATACACACACAGAGACACACACACACGCACACATACACACACACACACACACACACACACACACACACACACACACCCACACACACACATATATGTGTGTGTGTGTGTGTGTGTGTGTGTGTGTGTGTGTGTGTGTGTGTGTGTGTATTGGTGTGGGGGGGTGTTTGCGAACGTGTGTGGCAACTTGCTTGTGTGCTTGACAGATTTTGTAAACCGTAACTTCTCACAAGGTATGGTGGTTCCTTTTCACGACCTCGGCCCCAGGTCGTGGGTTCGAATACTGGAGTGGACAATCGGTTATTGCCACTGCAAGCTGTGGTGATTGCCATTGAAGCTCTTATTTTGCTCTACAAAAATAGGCTGTTAAATCAGCTAGTAAAAAATAATGTGTATTTGTGTGCTTGCATGCATGCATCTGCTTGGGTATGTGTGTCTGTGCTTGTTCATTGATGTGTGTCGTGTGTGTGTGTGTGTGTGAGTGTGTGTCTGTGTGTGTCTGTGTGTGTGTGTGTGTGTGTGAATGTGTGCTTGTGTTACAAGTGTGTGTGTGTGTGTGTGTGTGTGTGTGTGTGTGCGTACATCTGTTGCTCCGATAACACCACGAAGACAAAATAGGGATTAATAATATGAGTTCTCAAGAGTACATTCAATTCCTAACCGGCTTTCGAGAACCCTACAGTAGCCAACAGAGATATATTGCAGCAAGGAGAGAGTGGGCACAGAGGATTCAGGACAGCTATCGGAGCATGGAGGTAGGACCTCATGACCATTGGAAAACAATATGTGCCAGAATCGGCAGGAGGAGTGCTGATTTCGTTATTCTGCCAAACTCGTGTCGAAGAGAATAATAATAATAATAATAATAATGCACTTGATAAAGCACCCTCAGTGAACTCGATCTCTTTCTAGGCGATTCCAATTTCCTGCAAAGGGACGCTCGATTGAATGGTGTGTAATATCAAGCTTGATAAACGTGAGTAATATGGTTAGGGGTGACATGCACATTGCCAGCAAACAAATGCGGTAGACAGGCAGCAAGCACAGTGTCAGCACGAAAAGCACATGATGGACGAATCACTGGGACCCACTAAATGCTGTCTTAAATAGGTGTTTTTCAGTTCTTTTTAAATGAGGTCAAATTAGGGTTTTTTCTTTCGCAAGTCGGGAGGGAGTTCAAGCTTTGGGAGCATACGAACTAAAAGCAAGGTCTACAAAGGATTTGACTTTTAGACGAGGTGTTGGTCAACTGTTGGATTCCGGAAAGCAGGTGTACGGTGCTTGGCCTGCTGGGGGTAGATCTGAGAGATATGCTGAAGCCAAATAATGACGTTACCTAAAAGTGAGAGACAACATCTTGAATTTGATCCGTTGCTTGACTGGCAGCCTGTGCAGGTCGGCTAGAAGTGTTGTGATGTGGAAATGACGACACTAACGACAGTAGGGCCTAGCTGCAGAGCTTTGCACCAGCTGCAATGGCCTGAACTGCACTTGAGAGTGGGCCTGCAACAGTGAGTTACAGAAATTAAGACGTCATGACACCGATGCCTAGACCAACTTAGATGTGGAATCTTTATCTACACAAGCCAAAATTTTAGCAACGTTCTATAGCTGAAAATAAGCATGCTTGACTGTCTAGATGATGTGTTCGTGTAATGAAAGTTCGCTATTTGAACTTAAGACCTCGATGTCGTGCAAACTCAACAGAAGATAAGCTGCCAGGGCCGATTTTCAATGTAAGCCTTTTAGTTTCTTAATAGCACTTGGTTTGCCAATAACTAGTAAAATAGTTGTATCGTGATTCAATTCAAGAAAATCTGTTGCCATCCATGTGCTGATGTCATCAATACATGAAGCAAGTGAGTTGAGAGAATTCTAGGTGTTCAAAGACTGGGAGAGATCAAAGCAAAGGTACAAATGAGTGTCATCTGAATAGAAGTGTAAGCCTAGATTCTGCTTGGCTATCACATCGGCAAAAGGGAGAGTACAAGCAGTGAAAAAAACGGGACTAGCACAGAGCCTGAGGTACTCCGTACCTCAGAGGTACCTCGGATGATCCTTGTTCATTCAGGTCAATACTCTGGAGTCTCGCACTGAGATAAGACCTGAACCATTGCAGGGCAGTTTCAGTGATTCCCAGGCGAAATGAGAGGCACTCTAGAAGTACTTGTTTATGGATAGTATCAAAAGCTGCCGAAAGATCGAGCGAGGAAAGCTGAGACACTCTACCCATGTTTGCATTCCTATGTTGGTCGTTGTACACCCCAAGCAATGCTGATTATGTGGAGTGATGAGCTCTAAAGCCAGACTGGAACTTACTAGCAAGGTTTGAAGTCTCAAAATACGAGTTCAGCTAGTCCGACACCACAGTTTTCAGTTCAGAGGTGCCAGTTTCTAAGCTGCGTGTATTATAATCGCTCCACAATCCCCAGTAGCCCCTTTAGGTTTCAGAAAGTCATGCTTTGAATGCCTAGGAGAACGAGTAGGACGCCGAGGAGCAGGATGAGGAGAAGGTGAACCCCGTAAGCTACTATCGCTGAAGAGCAGGACACTGGAATCGAAAAAGGGGAGAACGATGAGGATAAGGAAGTGGAGGAGGACGCCGGAAGCGTCAGGCAGGGGCGGATGAGTTGGAATGGGGTTGGGGACAACGATTAGATGCTAATGACATTTTTAATCTATCTTTTCTGCATGCTACTATTGTAAATGTGCGTTGCCGTCTATTAAAATACCTTTCGTTGTTGCAGTTTGCTGCAGTACACTGGCGGACGTTTGACTTTCTACTATATGCAAATATCAAATAGCAGTAGCCATGGCTACTTCTACAAAGAGAAGCCCATTTACAACTTAGAAAAAAGCTGCAAACCTTGGAGGCGCTCAAATCGAAATCGCAACCCCCTGTGTCTGAGCAGCTCAGCCAGAGCCACGTGAGCCAGTTACCTATATCCGAAATAAAGAAGGCAGAAAAAAGAGATCTCCGTGAAGAACTAGTAAGCGGAATCTGAGTCAGAAAGAAAACGTGTAAGTCCAAACGATTAAGGGGCCGGCTCTCTGATGGAATCAAATGGTTGTATCAAACGCAGTACCAAATTGACACCATCAAAGGTACATTGATAACGAAAAGGGGACCTAACTAGCTGTGTCTCTCAATTGTATGCTATATAATCCTTCAAGTGGCTTGCCTGGGCGTCGTAAAATTTAGCATATCATGACACACGTGAAGATTGGTGCAGAAAGGCCTGGTTTGGATCCTACCATACCCGAATTTGGATTGTCAACGTCTTTCCCACCTCGGGAGAACTGTGTGGTGTATCCGATATCTCCAACGCCGAAGCAACATGCCAATTCGGCAAAGCAACCCTCGGGCAGGCTAGCTGCACTGGTACTCAACCAGATGGCCTACAGACTCTGAAATAAATAACTACTGTGCTTCTTGTCTGCAATGGCACTGAAAAGAAATCACGTTTAGTGGGGAAAAGACGAACCCATTTTGCTTTTGAATTTCTGGTTCGCCTTTACCGTATTTAAGCAGTAGCAATCCTTGGATAAACTTCAATTTAGGGTAATATACTTGTTAACTTTATTCTGTAGCGGGCAAATTGGGAAGTCACTATAATTGTCGATTAGGCGGCTCATCATAAAGTAGCTAGAACGATCAAGGACATTAAATTAAACCTCAGGCCTCCAGATACGACATCTCTTAAGCAGCTGCTGGATTAAGCAAACATTCAGGCCACGAAAGTCCGCTGCAAAACGCAATTGATGTGGTTAGTTCTTTTGGCCATTGGAGAAGGAAGGTTGATTATTGATTAAACGAAGATTTTAATATGCTAGTAGCCTTGTGCATGCCGAAGCAGTCGTGTTTGCTGGTATCTCAAGCTAGAATCCGATACTGTTTCATAAAAGCTGGTTTTCCGATTGTTGGTACAAGCAACAATGAACAAGCAGATCTGCCGATTCCCGATGTGGTTGCTGTGCGAAGAAAATAAGTCTTTCAAAAAGATTGCGAGGTTTTCGCAGACTGAGATAACGTAGTCGCATGCCACGGCAGGTCAATAGAAACTGAAATTTGCAATCTAGTACAGCATAAGTACCACAATGGGGATGACGAAAACGACACGATTGACCTTGAGAAGAGGCCGTTTCTGGAGATATTCTGAGTAACACAAGTAGAAGCTCAACATGCAGTGCTACTGTTCTTAATTACTTGGACCAAAATCTGTAAGAATACCAAGAACTATGCAATTGCAGATAAGATCGAGAAAAAATGCGTTGGAAAATCGGCATCCAGCAAAAAATTACTCATGTGTTTACAAAATAACATCATAATTAGGCATTCCTTGATTGATTCACCTTGCTTAATTTGCACCAACAAAGTTCCGTAATGTTTTGAGTATGACTAGTCTCACTCCGCATATAGGAATACTCCTCATATAGGAACACCGATTTGCTGGCCCGACCACATTCTCATAAACGCAGTCTAGTGTAAACTGCTCGTCCTGATGCCGTTGCCATTTTTGGCTATACGTGGCTGCTCGCACGAAACTCAACACATATACATATTATTCGTGCTCATTGTCAAAAGTTAGCGTATGTTTGAGTGGAAGTATTTTATTTTTCTGCCAGGCTTGGCCGTAGCTTTCAAAGGTAGAAAAACCTGTACAAATGTGGTCCAGTAGAAATGGCATGGGTACAAATCTATTTTGCATGAATAAAAAGTAATACTCATTATAGTTTTGATAAATATTTTATTGTAAATCTTGGGCAATAGCTATTGATTGAAAACATGTTCAAGTTGTATTTATGAAGCATTTCTATTTATTCTAGAAGTCTGGGTGGAATTCTCACTTTGCCATAAAGGATAAGGCTATTTTAATTGCTAAAGTGGTGGAGTCAGTAGAGTCTAGCTATGCGTCATTTACTTTGGAATGGCCTCAAATATCGTGCAGACCTAAGCTGTAGAAACTGATTTTTCACATTTAGAACTCGATGAATCTTTAGGGCGATATCACATTCATGAGCCTTATTTCAGCAGAGGTACCAAAACATCAACCGACTACAGGGGTCGAAGTAGCTGACACTTCAAGCGAAGGTAAGTCTGTTAATTTTAGTCTTTATACAAAACAAAGTGCAAACCATGTTTACAAATACTTGATTTACTTGAATTGAAAGTAAATCCGCAACAATAGATATTTGTTCACCTACCGATGAAAAGCGAAGAAAATTGTACCTGCATCAAATAGTCAGAGTTGACTCTCGAGAAAAAGTGTCATAAGAGTGCTGCTATATTGAACTTTCCGCCAGAGAATTAGAAATAAATTGCCTAAAGATATTTCGCTGCAATTACTAGACTGAACTTTAGATATCCTTTTTGAATCTGAATAAGTCTGTTGCCTATTCAGTTTGAAGTCCAATTAGTTACTGATAAGATCCCGCATTGCTTTCGCTTAGTAGAAAGTATGCAATATCTGAATGGGGAAGAAGTTTCCATATCTGCTGAGGTGAAGGAGCCGCGATGCTTTTCCAAATTCATCCACGTTAGAGGTATAATGCTGGACAAGCCGATAAAAATAGTCGAATTGCTTACCTTGTTGACGGTCTGTAAAGCACCCGACAGCGTGCAGATGCAGAGGTCGCTTTGCGAAAACATAACAAGAGTTAGGTAATTGGCATACTGTCATATTGCAGCAATGTTATATTGCTGTTAGTCATCGGCATGAGCATCCAGTAATAAATGCGTTCTGATAGTTTGCCTGCCCTTAGAGCTCGAACCCTATGATAAACATGCATATAGTACGCTCAGTTTAGTTGGAAATCCAGTGAGCATTGGTTTATATTTCATTGCTATATTACTCGTTTCCTATTCAGTACATATTACTAACTTGAGGGTTGTCTAGATACCAGTACTCAGAGCCATTTTTGTATTTTTAAATTACGTCAAAGAGCTGTTGTTTCTTGGGGTTAAGGTGCTCACCCCGACCAAGGCCAGGCTGAGGTCGTGGGCTCGAGCCCTGAGGCATTTGTGACACAGTTGAACTGAGGTTGAGTTCTCAAGGGGCCCTAAACCAATGAAGTTTATTTATTTGTTTTTATTTACGGTATATCGCTCATTCTAGCATTAGTTAATATGTTACCGTGAGTGCGATACCTTTTAGGTTAGTGACTGTTGGTTGTTTTTTCTCTCCTTTAGGAAGTTGTAAAGCACACCAATTCTCGCCTAAGATAGTGTTCTTTATTAAAATAGCCATTTTAAGTAGCCGGTGCTCAGATGTCTTGCAGCCAGATGAAGAAGTGAGAAAGTGCAATTTTAAAACTGACTCAAAGCACCGATTTAATACGACCTAATCAACAATCGTTCAAAAGCGTTTACATCCATGTAAAGTTTTACTAATTATTTTTGAAAATCTGCCGATGGCTATTATTATTGGCAATAAGTAGAAAAACTTGGCGTACCTAAGATAAATAGAGTTTACTCACATTATGTGTTCTTGGCATACCTGCTTAATATAATCTTCCGATCTTCACCGTGAATCTGGGTGGACACTTGTGTAAAATTTCAAGTTTTCAACTAAACACAAATATTCTTTTATTTGATTAATTGGCCACCTCTACTGACGCAGCGATTATGCACCATACAATGTAGAAGGAAATTCTACCAAAACAGTTAGTATATTGGTCGGCGTACTCGCTCTCGTCATTGCCGTTCCTGGAATTTCACTCTGGGCGTTTCTCAGCAAATTTGGGGGAGATCAAAGTCAAGACGGCTTCATCGAAAGCAAAAGCTGCAGCCGCTCTGAATTGACTGAAGGTCACGGTGACCAACTGTCGTTTAATCGTTCAGCTTCATCTCAGCACTCTTTCGGTGGGAGCAGCACTGTGGATGCCTCCAAGATTGAAGGCAGCTTGGCTGCATCATCTGCGGGAAAAACCGAGACGACGGCTCTGGAGCTAGCGTCTACCCAGAGCTCTTGCAGCAACCTTCATCAGTGAAGGAGGACCGTTTTTGTTAGTCATGCATAATTTGTCAAGCTTTTGCTTTCCTAGGCCAGCTGTTACTCATTATTTTGTCTCCTACTAGCTCTTGATTGGATTCTCTAAAGCTAATAAATGTTTCGCATATTCATGTAGTTTTAAGTGCAAGTTTATTTGACTGCTAAGTAGCAAGCCGCTTAGACAGCGTTTTGACTAGAAGGAATATTTACTGGCAGAAATGTCACATTGCTTTCAGAGACTGATTTTCAATAGCATCCACGCCTGTAATTGTTTCTGAACTTGAGTTTTCATTAATGGTCGTAGCCTAGCCTAAAGTCCTAATGAACGGCAATTATCATCAATTAGTGTCTGGTCTTTTAAAGTCTAGTTCAACTTTAACCCAGCTGATTTTTTTAACATTCGGACAGCCAGAAATTTCCCGTTGCTTCTATTTTATTTCTATGAGTGACCGAAGACCACGATCTGGCCTGAGGGGGAAACATACTAAGCCAAATAAAGGCTCTTACTTCTACTGAAAAAATGATCAAGAAAGTTCACTCTATGACCTAATGAAAGTCGTCGTGGTTAGTATATACGATTCACGAGTCAAAGTGCCGTATTGCTTATTACCTGGAACAGACAAACGATGAAGTATCGACTGAAATACTTTGGTAAATTAAAATAATGTGAATTGCAATTTTACGATCCTGTCGTACATTTAGCAAGGTGAAAGATAAAGCACTTATATTTAAAGCAAAAGTCGAGCTAATCATGTTTTTAATGGACACATCAGCGTGATAAACTTCATGGATTTCAGAACTAGCTATAATTTATTTTGTGAATAATTTCGCTTTCAAAATTTTACGGCTCTGTGCCACCACTCTCTAAAAAATATTCTCGCCTGTCAACCAGACATTTGGTTCTACTTGGGTTTTACCTTATATTGTGAACTGTCTTAAATAAAGTTATATATCTACACTCCTCACCTAGTGCAATCATTAAATGACAGCGCCTACATTTTTGACGAAATGGATTCTGAATGTCCTCATTACATCCGCCACTTGACTTGGTTGGAAAAGAAGATACAATGACATATATGCCTCTCGCATTTCTTCGGTTCCGTATGCTAAAATTGTGTTGGTTATTATACTAGAAAAAGCTGAATACTTTGGATTCTGCCTTTAAAAACACGTTAGGACAAATAATGTGATTTTTGAAATTGACTACCTGTTTCTCTCTGAATAATTTTCTCGGGCCATAAAAAAGTACGTCAAACGATTCTGATAATTGCATTACAACTAACGTGAATCTGAGAATTGAAACACTGCCGGAGAGTCGTAGAGGCCCTTTAGATAATGGAAGATATTGCAATGGCAGCCGACTACAAAAGCAACAAGCAGCTGCAATTACTCTAACCTTTCCATTCATCAACGTAACACTGCGGATTCCTCGTATGCAGTGGGGAACAGGTTTCTAATACCAGTTACAGAGTAAATTGCTCAGGTAGTGACCACCTCAATATGTTAGACACCAGAATGAGCCCATTTGAAATCTGATCTGCCTATAAACTATAACATTTCCATAGCATGATTTCGGTATCTATGGTTGATGTTCAAATTTAGTGCTATAATTATCAATTAATGCCTGCAGAGAATTTAAAAATTAGAATACGATAAGCATAAATCAGGCTTATTAGCTGTTCGACCTGCTCAGTGAGATATTTAATTGCTACTAATCATATTCAACCCCAGCATCGTTTTTAAAATCATGACTTTTCTGACCTTTCTTCAGTTAGAATGCCAACGAACTAAGATCATTTGAAGAGCCACTTAAGCATGAGGTAAATTAAAATGCTTTGCTTTGTCTGCTTTTAATCACAACTTTAGTACAAGTTATACTGTCCTTTTGATCGATGTGATTGCTAAGTAAAATCAATGCTGGTACTTATATGTAGATAGAACATGGCAGTTCTGACGCTTCAAACCTTTTAAATCAACAAATCCTTTGAATTTACGTGACGTCCCAACCAACATACAAGTTACGGGAAACGACATTATTCTCAGAAATTCGAAAGCTAAAAACTTATAACTGGCTCTATTTGTCACATCTTTATAAATATGCTTGAAATGTGTAATTCCAGTCCCAAACTAAATTCTTATGCGAAACTTACAGCGTTTGAAAAATATTCCCTCTTTATTTTTCTAATATGAGCTTCACAGTAGCTAAATCTCACTTATTCTAACCTACCTTCTTTAGCTCCAGTCAAGCAGAGCACCAAATTCAAGGAATCTTCACTCACTTTTTTGTTCCTTCATTTTCCACCATACCTACTGGAACTACTCTTTCGCTAGAATAATTTCGTTACACCTTAATTTCTTTCTGAGTTAAGTCGTTAAGCAGTGATTCGGATGATCTTTAATCCATTTGGAGCTTACAACCATATCATCCGCCACCAAAACATTGAACTCAGTTCTGATTCTCGTGTAATTTGGTCGGTTCACGTAATTCGTCTTTTTATGCTTCTGTCAGCTAACACTGCCGGTTGTGACGAACCTTGTTTACAACTATTGACAATGAGAATGCGCTTTCTAACAACGTTATTTGGGTTGTAATGTGGATGGTACCACCAATCATGTGTTCATACTTTCTTGACAAAATATATAAGTAGCTTAGAAAGAGGTTAAGCTTTTTATCCGTGATATATCAATGCAAAATCAATATTATAATTATTTACCTAAAACCACGAACAAACTGTGTGTATATTTCGTGGGCCGCCTAAGCCAGAAACTCAATCGAGGCTGACTTCAAATATTCTCTTCTGTGTTTACGTTTACGATTACCTAAACAAATTTCCTACCGTTAAGGGAGATTTTCCAACTGATATTGAACACAGTACCACTAACCAACTAACGTACTTTCTTTTCCGATTATATTTAGTGCTGCTGCCGATATTCAGTTCTTTAACGAGACATTCAAATGTATTATCATGAGCGTAACAAATATATTCTCATTGGTAATAAAGCAACGTGAGCGCATGGCCATAACTGGTAAATATAGAGGATGGTATCGATATTACTCAGTGGCTGAATGAGTATACTGTGAAGTTTTGCAGGCTCCTTAAAAGACGGATATGTCCTCTGGGTTTGACATCCTTACTCACCATTCTTGCAATATTATTCTTGGCACCAATTTAAATGCTCTTTTATATCTATACATGCTGGGTGTTAGGACGGCTGTTTTCGGCCTTTCAACTGAAATTCTAACAAAGAGTTGGCAACGAAATCACGACCCTAAGTAAAGATTATATGTCGACAATTCAGTTGTAAAATGTCACGAAAACCTATAAAAAATAATAGGTGCATTTAACCGTGCATGAAACTGTGATGAATAAATCTATGTATATGTCTCCATGATATGTAATAATCAATTCTCCCATAAATCGATTCATCTAAGCTATTCACCGACTGCTGTCAGTGAAACCAGGCTGCAGCATGCATCACTGACGATTAGCCTTTAGATATCGGGTATACCAAAGGCACAATTGGCTCTAAAGACTAAGAAAACTCCATCCTTTTACGAGATTTAGATTAAAAATACTGACCACCCAAAGTTAGTAAAGGCATCTTCTGAATCTGTCGGAAGAAACTTATGATTGTGATCCATATTTATTTTCCTTGCAGTTTTATTAGTAACTATTATGCCAGCAGGATTAATTATTAACCTGTTACCAGTGCCTAGAACGAGATTTATTAGTCCTCCTATGTCCTCTAAAATTATCATCACTATATAAAGCAAACAGAATGCATGCGAATCAACACCTGAGACTAAACTGGTGTTGAATAATGACCGATGTGAATTATAGTGTGTTAGAAGGGCTACTCAAACGAAGAACTTAGGAGGATGGGAATGCGGGAATTCACCCCCTTATCAGGGAGTGAATTCCTAAGATAGAAAATAACCCCTGCAATTACGTGCCTTAGTTGTTTACAACACTTAAATGTCTAACTTCAAAGAGGTTACTAGTGACCTAGTAGCCTCAAGTTCATATCCCTAACAAAGAAGAGACAAGTCCTCTGGACTCTTTTTATACTCTTAAGCCTCTGCAATGCATTGCTCAATTGCTGCCATGCATGACTAGCATAATAACTATTCATTATCCCTAGGTCATGTCACAGCACCAATACAAAATGCTGTAGTCACTAAACCATGACCACTATACCACTTGAGTTACGTTCTTCCGGTATCTCTTCTATCGTTTCCATCAAAGAGGCTCGAACGAGTCACGACTGCCAAGCTGAAATCAAGTGGTGAAACCTTAAACCTTACTTGTTAAATCCAGTCTGGTTTTAGATCTAATCACTCCAAAGTGTCGGCATTGCTTCTGCGGTATAACGACCTACATGGAAATGCAGACTTTGCTTATTATTTCTGCTTGTTTTGCTCGATCTTTTGGCAGCTTTCAAAACTTTTGATCACAAAGCCCTTCTTGAGCTTCTCCTATCTTAACCGCCACATTGGCACTATACTGCAGTGATTGAATTCCTATCTCAATGGGAAACTCCATAGTACTGACGTGAATGCACGAAGATCATTTGGGGTACCACTGAAATGTGTGGTACAGCAGTGATCTGTGCTTGGTCCCTCTCTTACGGTTTATATTCTGCCTCTTGCCGATATTATTAACAGGCATAATTAAGGCTTTCACTCTGATATAAATGACACTCATTTGTGCCTTTGCTTTGATCCCTCCCAACCTTCCAGCACGTCCAATTCTCTCAACTCTCCTGCTGCGTGTATCGATGACATCTGCCCATGGATGGAAGCAAATACTTGTTAAATGGAATGATAATAAAAACGAACTTACGTGTTGTGGACAAATCAAGTGTTGCTAGGAAATAGCTCAAAATGGGCTATCCTGGCATATCATTGCTTGTAATTGCACGAAATCTTCGTGCCGTGGTCCAAACAAACCTTTCTTTAGACAGCCACGTCGGCTTGCCAGTCAAATCTACCTATTTTCAGCAAAATCACCCAGCTAAATTCAGACTCTTTTAGACAGGGATATCATATCTAAATTTTCAATGCATTGATGAGGTTTTATGAAGTATGCTAGCTCGTTGAGGATAATGGTATTCTATGCCAAAACAGACTGAGAATCTGTGCTTATCCATGCTGATACTGTGCATGCTGTCACTAACCACATTCGCATGATGACCGTTTGCATGCACCCTAACCATGTTATTCATGTTTTTTTTTTATCAAGCATGATACCACCCATCATTCGATCTTGTTTCCTTTGCAGCAAATGTAAAGCGCCTATAAAGAGATTGAGTTCTCTGTGAGCGCTTTATCATGTAAGTCACTATTATTATAATTATAATCGTTCCATTTAGTGGGTACCCGTGATTCATCCTCTATGAGCTGATGTAGCCGATAGTTTGCCTTGCACAAAATGTACTTGCATAGACACCCTGTGAATGTCACCTTTGACCAGGCTATTTTTGTGGTTCATTGAGCATGCTATCAGTAACCATTCGATGGCACCTAACTTGCAGCAACTATAGAGTGCTAAGACACTGATCGGTTATCTCGGGGTGCTACATAGAATGTATAATTATTAATATTGCAGACTAAGGTTCTGACAAGCTGACGGCATATCTATGTTGCTTATTCTGCTTTGAATTATATCTTGAATAAAAAACAATTTTCATAGAGAGGGATGCACATTTTGTGATTGCAAAAAACCCTCTTAGCACATGAAGTCACTCAAGCAGCTCATTGTACTTCAATCGAAAGGTGCAATGAAGAAATTTTGGTTGTTAACTTGAATTCTAAGAACAAAGGTGTCACACTCGAGAATTAGGAACTGCTACACAATTAGGGCTTCTTAAGAGGTTCACATTTTATGCTAGTTACTTTCATAGTATATTTAAACTGAATTGATAGTAACCGATGTGTTTTGCTTACTTCAAGTCCCATCTCGTATAGTCAAGTATGGCAAATTTATCGCGGTCATTTCTTAGGTCTTATTCGTATTCAAACTTCCTGCTAACTTATCCACATCATGTCAATCAACAGGATGAGGACCTGGAGCAGGTGTTTTTTCCTTGGTGCCTTGAGAGATAAAGCTTACATGACAGTCGTCTGTGTTAAGCTGTACAGGCCCCGAATGCCTATTTCAGCTCTGACGTTGACCATATATCATTCACTTCCAATAAAGAAGTTGGTAAAGACTCAATGAAAAGTCTACTTATAAGAGAATAATACTGTTTCTGCTATTTTAATCGGACTTAATGTACTTTCATGAAGCAGTGGTTTGACTTGCAATTCTTCGTCTGCCTTAAGCCAACCTGAAGATGATCCATTGGGCAGAAAGCAGTTGAAGCAATAACATAAAAGCTTCTCCATGACGGACAACCAGGGAGCACCACTAGCTTCTGACATAAGATCTAGGCCGTCTGCTAGGGCGCCTTGTCTGAATTAAAATATAAGCGAGCAAGTTACTCCTTCTACCCTGAACCCACTGATACAGAAAGAAGCAAGACGCCAAGACAGCAACTGAGCGAGCCAGCCTGCCTGCTAGAGGTGACTGCCTCACTGGGACTGTGGCCAGGGAGGTCGTCGGCATTTCCATCCAAGTACAAGTAGAATTACAGATTTCGAGCTAAAAAATGAGCTTTATTCGTCGCTCTCGCTGAATAGGCAAATGAGAAGGCCTTTATAAGTCTACTGTAGACCATATACGCCTCCATCGTCTGCAAACCCGCGACCATGAATGTTGAGATGTGACATGACCGTGACCAAAACCCCACAAAAATGAATTACATTCTACAACTCGGTCTAAGACCTAGTGAAAACGACAGAAATATGCTTTGCTTCAACGTCATTTTTTTCTCTTGTTTGAACTTAAGGTGGAATCTATCAACTAAGGCAATCAGTGTACGAACTCGGCTTCTATCTTCCCCGGCTAGTCTTTGGACGTGGTCACCTCCACTATACACAGTATTATCTCAAGTGAAAAAGACATTTACTTATCGATGACTTTTTTAGCAGCACCCGATCTTACCAAATGTTGATTTAAAGTATGAAACATATGAATTTATAAAAAAACGTGTCACTTTGACATGTGACAATCTGATATTCAATATAAACCTACACAAAGTATTTCGGTCCTAATGAGTCTGTCTGTGTCATCATACATCTTTTAGAATGTATCTCTGAGTTTTTTTTCTCCTTGACATAGTGTCATGACCCATAAGTGTTGCAGTACCCACCTTGTTTATGGAGCAAAACAATTTTGCTGTGGGATAGGTGGCACGACCATAATTCCGCTGAGCTTTCTAGCAAAATTAAACCCGCTCAAACTCGGCGTTAGGAAACAGGGAGCCAATTTACCCAAAAAATAGAGCCAACCAGAGGCGTCATTTAAGAGAGAGTGCCTCTATGGTATTCGCCTGTCGGGAGAGTGTGTGGAAGCTTTGCAGGATAGATTCAGAGACAATTTTGTCGTTTATTTCGTAGATTGCAAAGACTGCACAGCATGCCACACCATTCCAGAAAGTGGATGAGCTCAGATATGTGCTTACGATCTTAATCTTCTATCCAGATGGTGCCGTCATATCTGTGCAGTGCAAGTTCTTTTTGGCAAGAATACGTTGACATGGGCATCTGCACCACTCGCAAGCTTGAATGTACTCATCATATGAAACAGTTTTAGCATAAATTTAGGAAGCACCACTATGCCAGCCATATTGGAAAGCAGCATTACCGTGATTGGATATACTATAATGCTGCGTAGGCAGAGGCATAGAAGAACTGTGATAATCGACCAGAAAGTTACTACATTCTACATTCTGCCTGCGACGACACTAGCTGCAAGCTAGAGGTCATCGTCCGTGCTCCCGTTGTTGAGAAGTTGGTTGGTGGTATGCCTTAGCACGATGATGTCGATGAAGAATCATCATCAATGGCTATGTCTCAGTTCAAGATTCATAGAGACGGCAGCTAGAAAGTCGTCGTCATGGATGCACTGAGGTTTCTACTGGCGATTAAGCATGCTTAAATGGACTATCAATCCGACTGACTGAGGATGTATATGTCTTTACCGGAGTAGACCAATTATCCCTAATTGATGGGTGCGACCTGACATTTGGTTTCGAACAAAGTGGGTCTCGTATTTAATGTGTAACTTTAACACGTTTCGTGGGAAGGACTGAATGACGGAAATACATGGACGTCTCGTTTCTTCTTGAGAAGGAAGCTGCCCATCGTGTTTTGAATGCTGGGTGCCGGCCACTTCAAATAGACGTAGTCATATAGAAAGGCTTTGTCGACATCGATGATGGCTATTTAGATAAACTGATCAACTCATTTATTAGTCACATTCGTTGCAAGAGAACTTGATTATGGAGATGCCCTCTACTCTTTGTAAGCTAAAAAATCGTTAGCTCCAGCAGGGCAACAATTTTCCGAATTTTTCCAAATTTTTTTCATTTTTCCTGGCTGCTACAACAATAGATTCGACTTTTCCAGCATATTCAGGAGAAACAATTCGATGGTGCACTGGACATATAGTGCTGAATTACGGCTTTACTAGTTGAAGCTATGTGCATGATTGTCAACTTTACATTCATCAAGGGGCAGTCAGGGTACCTCATCATCAAAAAGTAAAGTTCAAGGATCGAGAAATTGATCTCCCATTCACTTTTTTTAGCGGTTGATATGACAGGCAAAGATAATGAAGCAAATGCAATCGTATTTGGACGAAATATTCTAAATTTTTACTCGCTTCAAGAATATATCGACGACCATTGAACATTCTTCTGTGAACAATCCAATGAGCTCTCAATGACGATAGCCGTCGTGCAGTTGTTACAAAGCTTGGTACGTATATGGTGACAGTGGTTGAAGTAATCATAGAAGTCCAAGCGAAATGCAGCAGCTCTAATAATGCCGTAGGTTGTGAGGTACCTACGACGATGTCTGCTGAGCTGCTTGGACCTTGTTCACCTGACTTTAATTCCTGTGTCCTTGATCCTCACCATGATGGCCTAGAAGCATTTTTTACTGCACCTGTGATTGAGGCTATTGAGCAGGGGCATAGCCATCTTGTGACTAACGATGCCATCAAGGCTGCTGTTGCCAGGCCGATCAGTCCTAAGTGAACAAATGCAGCTACTAGTGCCACGGCCGTCGGGGATTAGTATTGAGAGAAATACGATGGCTTTTGAGTTAACTTTACAAAGATTACCTCTTACCAGCAGTATGTTAAAACGCCTTGGGTACCAATCAGCTATTACCTGTTTGAAGAATCGGAGCCTTGAACGCTACAAGACACACTATTTGCATCAACATTTCTTGATCAGTTGACTGATTTCAGTACAGAATGAAATGAAGCTGAATGTCTTGCCTGATTCTTCAGAGAAGCACCTGCATTCAGTTCCAGTATCTGTTGGCATCTATTTTTTCTAAAACTACTTTGTTTGAGTTGCACTTCTCTGTGCTCAAGAGGATAATTGAAGACCATTATACCAATCTGAAATCATTAGCTTTGGAGTGCATCTTTCAGACGAAGCTGTTTGATTGCCTGTCAATGCTTAAGAGCATAAATGCTTTGACGCCATTTACGCGAGTTACTGCTTTACTCCAGGCTCAAAAATGAGTCATGTTACTCATCTGATACTCTGTCTTTTGTGATGCCGAATGCAAGGGTCGGCGTCCAACCGAAAATAGGTTAATTTCGTTAAATTCGGTGAATTCCGAATTTAAGCAGCTATGATCAATATTAATTTAGATGTCTAGCTATTGACTATCTATGTTTACTGCTGACTCTTGTAGCGACTGAAGAAGCACAAATCTAATGTAATACCGGCTCCCAAGCTTTAGGTAAATATCAAAGGCTCGCCAAGAAATTGCTTAACACGACTGAATGATCCAGCTAAGAGCTTAACCTTGACCCTTACTCAAACCAACCAGTTTCCACTTGCCACTCGTCCCGTAAATTGTCATTTGGTATACTGCGCATAATTTAAAGGCGACAGTAGAGCAGCATGTCTGATTATGTATATCGCTCATTTCCTCCGACGCCAGCAGGAAATACTCTGTCGAGTCGGGTATGGAGTGAGACTCGGGGTTTTTTTATAGCTAAAACATGCAGTTTGTTGTGAGCTGCGGCTAAGTGTGAATGGAATGTATTCGGTTTTCAATCTGAAGCTGCTTATCGTTTCACAAGAAATGTACTGTTCAATATGGGGCCATTGAAAAGTTTTACTGCCCATTTAGTTCAAAGTTTGTAATAGAGGCTTTGCAAATTGTTTCTGCTTGCTCACTGCAACCGTCCGTACATTCAGTGTAAAATGCATTGTGGACAGACTGTCGAAAAGGGTAAATGTGCTTAAGGGGCGAAACAATGTGGACGATATAATTACGACTATAGTATCTGAAGAAGAATCAGCTGAAAGAGGTATGTCGGTTTCAAACCACTCATTAACTAGAAACTTCGGTTACCACATAGAAACACGTAATGTCAGAGATGTAGGAGAGGATGTCTTTAAACTGTCTCCTGTTAGATTTTTTTAGCTCAAAGGTAATACATTAAGGTGATTTTTAATTAAAGTAAATTTAAATAGAAGCATGAGTAATTTCCAAAACGTGAGTCAAATTCAGATAAGCAGTCAACAATATAAGTTGGCTGGCGTCAGCAATAAGACAAGCATTGTTGTCATATGGGACGCCAAGTCCATCGAAAGCTATTGCGGTTTTCGTGTGGGGAGAGCCAAACAGTCTGATTGGAAAACAATAATCAGCCCTGTGTCTTGTTACGGCACAAATCAAGGCTTAAAGGTATGCGGATTATAATAACCAAAAAATGTTTCTTAATCTGCAATGTCAGAATAAAGTCAGGGTAACTGCTAGCACTCATAGTGGCCAGGAATCGAACTAACCTAAGCCAGCCGCCGTGACTTTTTTCCAGCTATTACAGCAATTACAAAAGCGGCTATAGTAGCGAGCCCGGTCGGGACACTTCAGGTTACAGCCTAATTTCTGGTCAAGCAAAATTCTCACATGTGCCAACAAAGGTGCATCAATAACTTCGGGGTGACTAAAAATATTGTAACGTGATAGAATGCTAATTGATGGGCAATTTTTAACTTAGCTTCCCCAATATCGTATGTCATATCTATTGTTATTTTTGATTTACGGCTACGAAAAATAGTAGCTTTAGACAAAACTGATAGAAGCTTTGTCGTTCGACTGTTTGAAACAAAATTTTACGGAGTTAGCCGAGCTTTCAAAAGCCAGATAGACTAGCATTTAAGCAATCCAGACTAGCGATTAGAGATCTTTAAGAAATACCTAAGTATCTAAAACCCAAACAACCTTACCAACTTACATGCAAGTATAGCCATCATACCATTACAAATATGACCTTGCAATTGGTCGTGGGCAGAGGTCAAGGTGTTGTCTTTTTTTTCTCTCTAACCGTTGTAGCAAGGTAAGCACGGAAGCTTCTCAAAACCTTTAGCAGAACAAAACCTATTAGAAGCATATCTGCCACCGAATTAGAAACTAAGTTTCTCAGACCTTGTCTGTCAATTCTGATAACCAGCAAAATTTGAAGTTCATCGATGTAAGCAGCCAAGTAACCCTGGTCAGCATTTCTTTTGGGTCTGTGTAAATTTTAGAGATAGGCTCAGACATGTATGTTCGTTCGATGATCGTAAAACTAGCAACTTTTGAATGGAGATTTTTATGAAGTATGCTAACGTGTGTGTGGACAATGTTTGTCTATGCTAAAACCCACTGAGACTGTGAAAATACAAGTATGGTCATTTTTTCTTTGCAGCAAATTTAAAGCACTCACAAAGAGATTAAGCTCTCTGAGGGCACTTCATCAAGCGTGTTATTACTCACTATTATTACTTAATAGTATGTATTCAATCTTTCCTGACCCAAGAATGTGTTATGGGACGTTGGAAATGCTTTAGTGTAGACGATAACTTTGGAATCGTAGATCTTCACCTAATTAGATATATTCCTAGTAAACATCCACGTAAAATCTCAAATAAATAGTTGGACATACAATTAATAGGCTGAAATTTGCTAGTTTGTGTTTTGCCATCAGCGGCCATTTGCTTACAGTTTTTCCACTCTGACTAACTTGATTGCCTCAATGGGATCGTCGGCGAGACTTTCCTACATTGTGTGCTCACACTATTCTTTATTAAGTACAACCTTTCCTTTTAGAATAGAGGTTAGTACAATATTAAAATGCATCAATTATCTAGCTAGTTTCAGAAGCCTCTCACTTAATTCTTGTATGCAATGGCTTCAAGTTAGACCATTGGCCTTGTAATCATTCCAGTCTGAGCTGCCGATCTAATTACTGTAGCGATGGTGTCACCAAAGCTGTCCCGTGCAGCTGGAAGCATCGCTTGTACCATGACACCAGCCCATCCACCTAAAAAAATCACTTTACTTAGGGTTATGCTTGGCCTATTGAAGCCGCCAGTACTCAGAGACAATTAATGCACCATGCTCGCTATTGTGCAATACCATGGCAGTCTCTTGTACAGCAAGTGGACGGCATGTCATCGTGTTTCAAATTGACAAATAACTTGGCAAGCTGCTTGCATTACACTCATTTACCGAGTTATTGCTAGTTCTTGCTGTAATTAAATTTCATATATGAATCGTAAATAGGCTCTGCATTGTACGATACTGTAAGTGAGAGTAAAATTGGAGATGCCTGTCTTCATGTTTGCAATTCAGTGATTGCTTCAAAAATCATTCAATACTTTTCCTAAAAAATTCTAATCATGTAGGTTCATAAAATCTTCAGTTATTGGCTAAGCTCGTCGCTGGATTGGTAAACTCGGGACTCTCCCTGATCCGCTGTGGTTATATTTTCTGTAAAACCAGAAAGAAAACTGTAGGTGCTTCTGGAAGAGTGGAAAGCATCACTAGCCCCTGGCGACATAGTGGAAGGTTGAGAGAAGGTGGCAGTTCTATGATTTTGCCATCTAGATAGACAATTTCGTCTTCCCACTGAACGTCGGAGAGCCGTGGCTCTGTATCAGGAAATCATCATCAAGAATTCATTCCGACCAGCTAATCCAAAAATAACTCCTCGGCGATATTCAATCAAGTTTATTCAAAGGGATGAAACTGATAGACCATGATGGTCGTCAAGCGGATTTGATCAGGCAACGTTCCACAGGTCAATATTTCTCATTTGCATGTTCCTGGTGTTTTCCAATACAGCTTACGAACACTACAGTTTAGAGCAAATATTCCATTTATTTCTACTATAAAGTTGCTAAAAAGTAATTGGATCAACGTCAAAAAGTAACAGCCTAAGATTCTAAAAATATGTAGGGTATTCTGGGCACTATCACAGCTGCTGTCATTAATTTACTAGTTATGGGCAAACCCAGTGTGATTCTGAGATTGGAAAGGCTGACTTTCAAAATTGGCTCTGCCAGCATGTCTGCAGTTGAATCAGCTCGAAATCTAGGTGTCATGTTCCAAAGTGACCTCTCGTTAGACGACCATATCAGCTGTACGGTCAAATCTGTCTGTTTTCAGCTTCATAACATTGCTTGAATTCGGGCTTGTTTAGATAAGGATACCACGTCTAAGTTTGTCCATGCATTCCTGACATCACGTCTCGAGTTCTGCAACTCACTGCTTACTGGCGTACCGTCATGTGCGATCAGGCGATTGCAGCTGCTGCGAAACTCTGCTGCTAGGCTTGTCTGTCGTGAGCGTCTCAGTAGCCACATTACTCCACTTCTCGCCGACCTGCACTGGCTATCAGTCAAGCAACGGATTGACGTCAAGGTTTCGTCGCTCACTTGAAGGTCACTTCATTCTTTGGCTCCAGCCTATCTCTCAGATCTACTACCCCATCAGACCAGGCATCGTACCACCCAATTTCGGGATCCAACAGTAAAAAATACCTCGTAAAAACCTTAAATCCTATGGAGACCGTGCATTTAGTTCGCAAGCTCCCAAAGCCTAAAACTCCCTCCCGAACTGCCTCAGAACTTCCCCTGACCTGATTTTATTTAAAAGGAACTTAAAAACACACCGATTGAGGTCAGCATTTAATGGGTCCCTGAGATTAGTCCTTCACGTGCTTATGTGTGCTGACACTGTGCATGCTACCACTAACCACATTTGCATGCTGATCTTATGCATGTCACCCCTAACCCTATTAGTCATTTTGTTTGTTTTAAAAGCATGATTTTACTTACCATTCAATTTCATTTCCCTTCGCAGCAAATTTAAAGCGCCAAGAAAGAGATTAAGTTCTATGAGGGCGATTTATCAAGTCCATTATTATTACTTTTAAAATTACTGTTTTAGTTTCCTGTAACAAAAAGAATAAACCAAGAACCACCAACTAGTCCTTATAGGACAGTGTGGGCCTGGTTGTCACTTGAAGTCGAGATAGATTTCATACTTAATGAGAATCTTCGTATCGTGCGGATTTTCTGTCTTTAAAAAAGTGGCATAACAATTACCATAATCCTTAATGATTAAAGATCCCTTAGCAAAATTCTACCACTCTCTATAGTTGTATGCTAGACAAATGTGCAACACTCTTCCACTTTTAACTAAATCAAGCAAAATGGAAGCACTCTTGACGGGAGCAGTGTTTTGAAGCATTTCAAGAATATCGCGATTGATATTTTTTTAGGGAGAATCTTGAGTTGAGCTAAAAATAAATTCCTTTTTAACAAAATACCTGTTTTGTTTTGCAGCAATCTTTTCTGAGATGTCTCTCCTAGGTGTCATGCGATAACCCTGGTAAGTGCTGCACTGCTAATTAGAAGAACGATAGATTCCAGAAAGAAGACGGATTTAGCACTTGATAGACATGTATCCTCTATCAGCAAAATAGTTAGTCCCTTGTGTCGAACACTTCATTCTTTTGCCAAAAGATGGTTAGGTCAGGTGAAGCACTGAAGTTGAACTAAGCCCTCTTCCAGTCAAATTAAGGCATCTCACAGCTACCTCTTTCGAACATGACCACTAAAAAAAATGTTTGACAGCCTTTGAGTGCTAATCAGATACTTTTACTTTATGAAGTATTCAAAAGATTTAGTCTATATAATTGCTTGTCCCATAAGATATGTACACTAGGGCGGTCCAAGAAACGAGATGGCACGTTCGTAAGAAGAAGCCGAGTAAGCTTTTATTTTAAAGTAATGCAGCACTGCACTTGCACCTATTCACAAGCAAGCAGTTTACATATACTATCCATGTTCTAATGTGATCGATAGACATCCGTGCCAAGAGATTGTATGGACCTGCCAGTGGTTATGATCATTTCACCCTCATTGGAAGCAGGCTTTGTCTATTGGTTTCGGGCACTAACCACGGAAGTCGTTAAGCAATTGTCTCCTCTTCCATTATATCCTGGTGACTGATTCGTCGTGGACGTGGAATGAGTGATAAGATAGAGAGAGGCTAGTGATAGCTTAGCATAGTCCCAGGGCAGCTTTGCTTATCACTAAAGCTTGTCAATGCAAAGTGTCTTCTGGCCTTAGCTTAGCCAGTTCCTGCCACAGAGGTGGGCTACTTTATACGTTGTCTTCTGATAAGTCACCATTCTTCTCAAAGTGGATATCTTTGGAAAATTAAAAGATAAGTTTAGCCATACTCTGGTTATGATTGACGTCAGGTATGTTATAATTAATTTACTAGTTGGTTCCTTTCGATTCCTAAAGCTTGCAACCCATTAGTATCCTGGATGCATTCTCTAGAGCACAGATGGCATCATGGTACCAGCCGATTGTACCTAAATGGGGTGGTATAGGATATAGCACTATTCTACTGGCTATCGGCCTGGCTAAGGTAGACTTTCCGTACTTTAATGCAGTATATTTACAATACATAAGGATGATTTTAGTATCACACAATCTTAATGACCCAAAGTTCATGCCATTTCGCTCTTACTTTCACATCAATTCTCTATAAAGTCGATAGCGTGTACCAAACATTAACACTGCCTAGGTACTCTCACAATCAATTTTTCTGGAAAACAATCTACTAAAATCCTCCGTAAGGACAGGACTGATCAGCTCTTCAAAGCTCGGGACATGATTATATATAAATACTTCTATCCATTATGAGCATACTGACATTGTAGTCCCATGTGAGGGTGCTTTCTAATAATTTACTACATAGATTCCATTGGCCCAGGTAATGATCGCATTCCCAGTATTTCACGATAATCTGGAACAAAATGAAATGCTTCTATTTTAAAAGCTCAATTGCATCAAACACGTTAACTTTGAGACTGTGTCTATGATGCTTACAAACTTTTTCCAAATTACACGTGGGCTCCTATCAATATAGTACAAGTCGCTGAAACGACTTGCAAAATAAGTAAATACATAATCCCCCACAAAAGCAAAAATTACGTGCTCCGAATCTCCTATCCTTGCTGCATGTTAATGCTGGGTTCAGTGAAGCTATGCTTAAATTCAAGCCATTGAGGATGCCCTGTCTATGGTAACACAGTGCCCACGTGTGAAACGTCTTATACAAATACACTAATCTACTCCAATGCATCACACCTTTTGATGGATTAAAGGGGTTAGTGTAACGGCCTGTTAAATTAGGAAAATGCTCTAGGAGTATAAATATAAATTTATATTTCATAATAAAATGTTACTTAAACATTTATTTTTATAACTTATCTGACGCCTTCAGCACTTAATTGCATGCACTTACTGACTCATTGTCTCTTGTTGCTCATTTGCATGGTCCTTCTCTCATCAAGGTTATCACTCTTGACCAAACGTTCTTATGCACCTGCACTTTCTTCCAACCATTGTAGCCGATTTTTTCTAAACTGACTGCAGATCTCATCCAACTTACAACGTAGGTAGTCCTCCTCATCTCAAATTACCTATGGATCGCGAAACCTCGAAACTCATGATCAAGATGCAGTCCTTGCGACAGTTATTGCTAGGCCTCTGCTGCTCAATTCTTATTTCATATTATTGTCATCACTAGATTGCTACGACACGAACTAGCTGACATGTTCGAAGAGTTTGCACCTCTGACTAAGAATACTGTGTGCTCTCGCACAGACAACCTATGTTGACCTCAGATAAAAAACTAGCTAAGTCCACTAAGGGCAAGATTGAATAAAAGACTGTAAAGCTTATAATAAAGACTTTCCAACGACTGGCATACGAGAAATACTGTAAATTGTACCTGTCAATCGTAGCAAAAGCAAATCTAGCTTCAATAGAAACATTGTTGAATCGCAACTGCATTGTCCAAAAATGCAGACTTCTATGATTAACCGTCTAATTAACTGCTCTCACACCAGCTTCTTACCTGGTGATCGCAGTGACGATCTAACGAATCGCTACTCTAGCATATGGAGTTTCAAAGTTCATGGCGATTAACTCAGCCTACAAGTTACGGGCAAACCAGGCATTATTCGAAACATAGAAGACCTAAGACTAGCATTGGTCCTTAAAACAATATTTCTTCTTGAATCTACATGAAGCATAACTTTCCTATTCCAAAAGGGACCTTTTATTAAAAGACGACATCAGCTCCTCTGTCGAGTCTGCCTACTTTCAGCTATCTAACGATGGTAAGCTTTGGGCTTGCCTAGATGGGATACAACATCTCAATATGCCACGCACTGTTGAAATCCCGCCTTGACTTTTGTAACTCAGTGTTTCCTTGTCTTATGATCTGTCCTATTAGGCCCTTACACTTTGTGAAATATCGGGTAGCATGGACTCTTGGTAGTGAGATTCGGCTGAGTAGCTTCTGGAGTGCTAACTCCAAATGTAGCAACTGCAAGTACTAGTGCACCGACCTTGCATGTGAAGTGCCTGAATAGAGATTTAGTTCTCTCGTGGTGCTAAACCAATGAATTATATTCAAATTTATATTTAAGATGCAGTAAACGCACCCGATGTACATGCTGCATCCTCAACTGGAATACTAGGTGTTGAAATCAAAGGACCTATTTACTTTTTGTGGTCCTGTGAGGTCCCGGATTCAGTTAAGATTTTCAAAAATAGCTTTTGGCAGCACAATCAGAAGACATTGATGTAAGATTTGTATGGTGACATATATACCCCTCTATAAAATTCTTCTTAAATTGTGTCTGGTAAAAGTTTGTGGAATATTCAAGGTTTGAGACTTATGATTTTCAGCATGCTACTACACAGGCGAGATATTGTTTAAGAATATGTCAGAAATTGACAGTGCACTACCAGCAAGAAACCAGATAACTAGTCTCCCCAACGAAACAAATAGCCTTAGAGCAATAAACGATTGCTTTAGAAGTCTGGGCAATCATGTGAAATGCCAAAAGGACGTTTACCTGCTGAAGTTAAAACGTGTTACTGAATTTTTAGGACGGTATTTTCATTTATTGGATGCATTTAGGCAACGGAAACGGAATTCAAGGACTCAATTTTAAAGAATTATATATTTTCTTATTTATCAGAAAATGCTGTTCCGAGTTTGAGTTATCTATTTGGGAACTGCATTTGTTCATACTTCAAACTATATCAAACTATTCACTCTAGTGCTCAACTTAACATCCTTTAACCCTTGGCCGTTTGCGAAAACGATGGAAGCATGTTTGGTAAGGTAATGTCTATTAAGTAGGATACCAGATGAATCAAATAAATTTTGGCTGCAAAGTCTTCGACCTCAGTAACAAATATCTGCCGAGGAAAGTGGATATATTGATGGATGGAGAGGGCCCAATTTAAATCACAATCAGGGTGATTGCACGTATTGTTGATATGGTCAGATAACTACATTTGTAGCTTGTCCGAATTGTTAAAAGATAGTGCTTACACATACAATAATAGCTCTGGTAAAATTTAGCTGCCCCACAGTTGTTGAAAAACTTAATTGTCAGAGATTATTAATGTCATCCCAGTTTGACTTGATTTTTGTTTATCACTGTCTGTAAGTGACACGAGTCTTTATGATTATCTTGATCTGTTAGTTGTAAACGAATCTTGAGGAAATCGTTGTAGAGCCCAACGATTACCAAAGTCACTCTTGGTTGCATTGCTTCCTTAAAAAGTAAAAGATCTATTGAAAATAGTGAAATCTCAACTATAGTGAGTGGTTTGATCAAGTTCAAACAATCTGCATACCTCTGTAAGCATTTCTTCAAATCCCTAGTTTGTATTTCCGCCGACAGCTATTTTGAAATGGTAGCCGTAAGTGACAGCTCCCAAGGCATCCGGTCTTCGTTAATTTCAGCTGTTCCCAATCTCCGTTTGAGTTTGCATGCAAGAGAACCATGTTTCCTCAGTCTAAGATATTTCAACATTTATTTCCCGAATATAATTATTCCTTACAGCTTAAACGTTGCACATAGGTGTCAAATATTGAGCACCTTCACCGCTAGCACATTAAATCTCATATTCAGCATAGTGACCGGCTGTTTAGCTCTAGTTGCTCCTATTCACGACCCTTCTCATAACAAGTTCACATGCTCGATCACACACTCTCTAAAGGTAAGTTCATCTCTTCATCATCGATTATCACCGGGTTATGTTAACATGACTGCATGAAGATACAATCAAATCTAAGAATCGCAAAACCATAGGAATCTTGACAAGAGGCTGGCAATGCGAAAGTTTCTTCTTCATCCCTGTTGCTCAATCCTTTTCCGACCAGTTGTCATTGGTTAGATGCAATCCCACACACAAGCTTTCCTCTCTGACTAGGAGTTTCGTGCACCTGCTCTTAAAGGGCCTATGGTTAGCGTATATTTTAAGCTAGATATGTTTAAAAGCACAAGCTTTAGAAAATACGAATAGGATCTGTACTAAATGTCCATCGATAAGCATACGAGAACTACTGTGTATTATCCCTACCTACCCTAGTTCAGGCTAAGTTAACCTCCCACAAAATGTTGTATATTCATATTTGTGCTATCCAAAATTGATATGAAGGCCATCTACCATCTCCTAAACTTCATTAGTTTAGCTTCTTACCTAGTGATTGTGTTGGTTATCTATTCTTTTGTTTTTACAACTTCTTTGTCAGCAATAGAGACGAGGTCAGAGAGTTCATAAGTAAACTAGCTGCAGTATCTCTGGACCTGTATACCTAACTATACACCATAGGACATAAGACTCACACCCCTCAATTTCGTGAATGCCAAGTAGACATGAGGTCACCGAGGACACCATTAGTGAGATCATTGTAAAATAATTCTCCTATTCAAATGAACCTACTACCTCTCAAAACCTAATTCCTAAAGTTGTATATGAATCACACCTCTTATCGCATGGTTATTTCATTTAGTAGATAGGTTTTTTGCCTCAGTTTGTGTCCCTGCACGTTTAAAAAAAGCTTTATATGTTGTACCAGTAGTCATAGCAACGATAAAGGTAAAGGAAACTGAGCAAATTCCTCGCAGTCTGTCATTTACTATCAAAGAAATAAAAACTAGTGAGGGTTGATCTATTAAAATAATAAATTAAATAAAAAACCTTCTGGTAGGTTCCAGTCTGGTTTTATAGATGACTTCTCTACAGAATCATTATTGCTTCATCTCATAGAGTCCTTCTCAGAAAAAAAGACAACATTTTCTCGTAAAATTGAGTGGTTCGTTCTTACCTCAGCATTTGATTATAGTTATCGTGCAATTCTTCTGGGGTGCCTCTCATCTTTCCAAGGTAATAATGGTACATCAATGCGATTGCTTCAGTCCGATCATACTATGGATGTGAACTGGCAAGGTCATTTGAGGAGCCCTTTAAGTATGGGCTAAATCCTAACTCTGTGCTAGGGCCACTTCTTGTCACCGTGCATAAGCTCGTTGTTGCTGCCTTTACAGCTAAGCTAAATATATGCCGCAACTTATATTAATATACAATACAGCTGCACTTAAACTTAGAACTTTGTCGAAGCTCTATCACTTAAAGCTATCCATTATCTTTTGCTGAATGCATTGTTGACGTTAGCTATTCAACTGCTAAAAGCCTCTGGCTGTTCCTGATGTCGTGATCAACCAAATAATAAGGAAAACCATCTCCATATAAGAAATTTGAAACAATATCATCTCCAATTGACTATATAGGCTTATCTTCTGTAACATTGGCCTCTATTTTAGTCTCTTGTTCGACAGCAACTTCTCACTAGAGGACCGATAAGCTCCTAAGTCAAACATGATGATTTTTTTGCGTAGCAATGCTCGAATTTGACAGTATTTTTATGTGATAATACATCCAACTTACTTGAATCAGTTGTAACATCCATACTCGAATTCTAAATGAACCATTCCGTGTTAGTCTTTCTGTCAGTGCAATCGGACACTTACAGTCAGTAAAAAAGTGTACACTTTGGCTGTCAGTAGCAAGCTTCACTGATGTCAGGTCTTATCCATTTTCAAACACTGGAAATTTGGAGTTTGGATTTTAAAGTATCGTTATTCACTCCCCGGTCATTTTATTCTCAGGCACCTTGGTATAGTGCTACCGGCTCTCTCCACAGGCTTGTCGTAGGAAAATTGTCGTAATCGTTCGAATGCTCCCTAATCCTCAAACTCACTCCTGACATGCATTGTGATATCTCCAGACTTCCAAAGTTAAAATAAAAGTAAAAACGCATCAATGTATCATAGCACTTAGCGGCTCCTTGTGATAAATTTTTATGAGCATACGATAGCTGACACAGTTCTTGCTGCCACTATCCGTAAGTGCATGCTGACCGATGTAAGTCACCCCAACCCTTGTTATTCTTGATGTGTATCCACCATGCTACCACTCACCGGTCAATCATGCTTCCATTGCAGCAATCTCAACGAGGGCACTTTAATAAGTGCATTGTCATTATGGTTATACTGGTAATATATAATTAATAATTCATTTGCACCGAACCTTAGAGAACTTAATCTCTATTCAGGCGCCTCACATATACATCTGGGATCTAGCCCACAAACCCAACCAGACCATGGACTGGGCGAGCACCTTAACTGTTTATGAAACAAGCTCAGCATTAAGCTGTTTGTATTAAATCTCTTTGTCCAACTCAAATCGCTGGCAGTACTTTCGATGAACTTTGAATCAATTAGAGACGACGCCCCTGAATCGCATCTAAAAGCCTGGAGCTCATTTCTCAGAGACGTCAGGACAGGACCTAGGTTAAGGACATTTATTAAGAAGCCAACAACAGGCTTTTTACTTGCACCTTTCGGTAGGTTCTTGGGATTCGTCCTTTGTTTGCTACCCTGGCTTCACACTGTGCAGCATATCACTAACCTCATTTACTTGTCAACACTGTAAATGTCTAGTTTAACTACTTTGTTTATTCTGAAATCGGGATGGTATCGACAGCAATCTAGTCTTAATTTCTTTGCAGCACATGCAAAGTGCTTACAAAGTAAATGTGTTCTTAAATGATGCATAGTTATGATCAATGTATTTCTTAAATCCTGAGCTAGCTGTGTCTTTTGTTCATGGGCAGCCAAAGCAGGAAACTCACTCAATACAGAGTTCAAAATTTCTTCCTTATTTCATGACATTTAAAATATGCTTAAAACCAACTTGCTCCTATTGGCATTAGTCACTTCCTTATAATTGGTTATGTGTGTTTTTGCACGCCATTATTGTGCAAGTTATTACTAACCAGTTGATATGAACGTTTCCTGATTATAAGAAAGTTCTTTGACGTATATTTGGTCATTGTATAGAGCACGCAATTGCATTACAGCTGACCTAACGACTATTTTTCCAGGTTGTATAGGGTAGCAGATTACATGAATATATTTCGTAAAGCTTAAAGTATTGAACCATTGTCATTCAATCCCTAAACAAATGCCATGATGAAAACGTGCAAGTACATTCACAGTGAATATTTTCTCGAGGTTCTTCCATTTATCTTTGTCACCATGCCATAATGGAAGTCAAAGTTTTTAAATGTCATTTGCTTGGCGTTATCTTTTGGCAATTCGGAAATTTTTCACTTTCGCTTCAAATGGAAAATTCAATGAAAGTTTATTGGTATATAGCAGCGCTAAGTAAACCTTATCTATCGAAATTGCAATATTACCACGTTATACGAATTTAAGCAAATATGATGGGTGCATCTAAGCAGACAAGCCTGCTCGCAAGCTTTTAATAAGTTCGCTATAACAAATACAAGAACTAGAAAGATAGTCCTATTTGATGTGTCGAAGGCTACAGAGCTTCAGTAAGTGTACTTAAATTGGTGTCGCTCATCAGCGAGCCAACTTGGATGAGTCCATTCTAGGGTTGCCTATAGTATGTTTAAATGAGATAACTACCTATGAAAACTGGTTCCAAAGCTTAGCATACATCTTTCAAGGCACTCCTTATCACTAATCCGTGAATGATGAAATAAGTGAGTAATAATTGTAGACCAGTAAAATATCATAACCCTAAGTCTGTAAATAGAAGCCCACAACACGAAAACATATTCCCTATAAAACTCCAAAACAGGATGGTTTCCTATGAGGAGGATTCCAAGGTTTTTTTCAGAATCGTTAATCGCTGGTGCGGTTTCTGGCAGGCTCGTCTCCTTCTTTATGCTTGACAATCACAACAGCTCGCAGCTTATCGTCAACGTTTCTTTAAACCCCCTTGGCTTTCAGGTTTTAGGTTCCTCAGCAGTTCGATTGGCTACACCTATCGGGAAACATAGAAGAGTAAGATATTAATAATATTCCAAGAAATTGAGCACTATTACTGCCCGCAGCATATAGGATAGGGAATTCTTTTTAGCAGCGTTAGACCACTAATTGTAACTCCAATTTATACGGTTGTTGTTGTATCTCCGTCAGTAACTCCACAAAGTCATAAAGACCATGTGGGTGTTATGCAGGAGAGTTTTGTATAGCACACTCACAGCCTAAGCGGCTTCCGGTACGCATTCGGTAGCCAACAGACTTCGTCTCACGCAACAAAGAGAAAGTGGGAAGCATAGCAGAGTTAGGAGAGCAGTTGAGGTAGTGAGTAGCATAGAAGTAGCAGTTCAGGACCGCTGAAAAAGATGTGACATAGTCGGCAGTTGGAGAGTAGATGTCGTTGTGTAAGAATTGTGGAAGCGAGTTCCACAGTCTTGGACCTGCAGAGCTAAAGCTTCTGTCGCCAACTGTCTTTAAGCAGAGGAACGGGACAGCTAATTTATTGTCCACACAGGACCTGAGGGCGCGAACAGGCTGAAACTGATGCGGCAGTTCAGCTTAGTACGAAGGAGCCAAGCCGTGGCGGGCCTTGTGGGTCAGCGTAAGCACTTTGCTCTACATTATTGTCTCACAAACCCGTACGTGTCTCTTAAGTTTTAGTCAGTCTGAGGTTGTGCATGGTGGGTAACATCCAGCATATCTATTAGCCAAGAATACCTCTAAAGTACACTTCCACAACTCGGTGAACGTTACTAGATTCGGAGCTACATTTTTTTATTACAACGGTATTGATGTAAGAAGATTTAGCCTACTTAGCACTGTCGTTCAGTGGATTTAATAGATGGCAATAGGGCTAGTTTTAACAGCAGTTTTCAGCTTCTGTTACACTCAAAAATAACACATGAAATCGGTCTCAACCCCAAACACAACTACAAACACCATTGGTTCTCAGCACGTGGATACGGTGCTTACTCTTCAGAAAAATAGTTCGTGCATACGAGTTCTGTCGAATGCGAACTATTTTCTACTGCAAGCAGTGTCGAGTGGTGATGAGACTAGCATGGGCGCCTGTATCGGGCTGCTCAATTAGCCTACATGCACACGTTGGGAACTAAACAATGGGCCCAATTTTTTTAAATTATGTAATCATCAGATAAAAACTCTTCATATATTGGAGTTACACCACCGTTTGGAGTATCACAAGGGTTGTGCCAGCTGTTTACAGATTAAGTTAAAGTCTGAAATCACCAAATAACAATATTAAAAGAAAGATGGTGTCTGAAAATATGCTAACTTTCTTCACTCTAACAGTGCTTGGCTTATTAGCTATCTCTGAGAATTCAGATATGCAGCGAGCCTAGCGATCAGAATACATTCCCACAACTGATTTTATGTTAGGCGTATGAAGCGACCATCGTATCGATCAGCGAATCTTGCTGTTCTCCGTAAAGTTACACGCAAACAGAAACAATGAGGCATTGAAACTGTAGCCTTAGACTTCATTTATCGCTTTGTTAGGTTGTGAGCACCCTACTCAAGTACCTTGGAATCTTCAACAAATATCCTTTAGGAGTTAACGATGAATATTTTGATCAAATATACCAATGTGAATCAGAAAAAGGTTCATGAGGTACAGCTTTCGCCCACAGGTTCTTGATTAAGTCTGCTGCACTTTCAAAGAATTCCGAAAAATAGGTAGGCAGCCTCTTTGTAACAGCATAGGACTGCTAATACTTGTGCCAAGATGAGACAGCTATTTTACAGAGGAGTAAATTAAAAAACCACGTTACAGAGTACACATGTCAAAGAACTGGTGTGTTGCCTTTTGTTTTCTGGAGGTTTAAACTTCGGTTTCTCTATCGTGAAGCCCAATCCATATTCAGGAATATTTTGAAACTGCCTGAGCATTAAAATCGCAGGTTGACATCATTTGTATTAAAAGGAAGCTTGTTTTTCGTGCATAAGTAACGTCATTTGGCGTTGCTGTCCCAAAAGTCACTATAAAAACAGGCTCAAACGTATCGTACTCGTTGTTTAAGAAATGGATTTAGCCTGTTTATGAAACCTGCATGGTTAATGTAGAAGTACAAAGGCAAATGACTGCCTGAGAGCTTTACTGATTCCGAGACAGTGACCCACCGTTACAGCCAGTCTAAAAACGCAATGCACCACATGGTGGTAAACCTGCACACAAACACTCAACCAAGGAAGAGCAATATGGTCGAGATATCTTTTGCTCTCATTTTCGTCAATAATATAATTAATATTAATCTGCTTGCATTGAATCCTCTGAAAATAAATCTCTTTGTATGTTATTTACAGATGATCTATAGAAAGCGTTACCAAATGACTGGCTGTAACATCTGCATGCAGCCTGCACAACCTAAGCAGGTATTTGCATGCGAATGAAATCACAAAGACCAACAAAATGCTGTAATATGTGGTTGCGTTTTAAGATTCCTTTTAAACGTCGTCATGTCAGAGAACGTTGCAACATTCGTCAATAGTGAGTTCTAGAGTTTGCGAGCATAGGAACTGAAGCACGGTCTCCAGTTCTTTTGATTTGGAACGAGGTAATAAGAATGATAATATATATATATATATATATATATATATATATATATATATATATATATATATATATATATAGCATAGATATGGCACTCTCCGAAAACCTAATGCCTTTTCAAGCAATTTATATTTGCGGCAAATGAAGCATGATGAAATTATTAGTGTTAGAATGCTCAATGACAGCATAGCCATGCAATTCCAATCGCAACACCAGATTATACGATCCTTTGCTTGGTGGGGGAGTAGTTCTGATAGTTAGTGAGGCTGGTAGGTCTCATAATTTTTCACTCAATGGAGGTCATGACACTTTTTCTGGGCCGCTCACTTCTGGAACTTATAAGTATATCCGCGACGGCTGCATTAGCATTTCAGATATCCTTTCAAAATATTCAAGCCCAAGTATAATAAAACACACATGGACACTAAGGCTTAACTTACTTTAGCAGACGGCAACAAAGTTACTCTTGACTGCAGTTTTAAATTTCAGTGACTCAAAAAGAACGCTTGAAATCGATCTTGACCCCAAAGTTAACTACGTGTGGCCTCAGTTCTCAACTCTGGGTTGAGGTGTTTACTCTTCACATAATAGTTCCTTCATTTGAGTTCTGCAGTCAGCAATCTATTCCCCACTGCAAGCAGTGTTCAAAGCTGGTAAGACATCAATGTGGCACATTTATCAGACTGCTCGATCAGCCTCAGCCTACCTGTATTATTTAGTAGTAAGATACTGAAGCAACAAGGAAAATGCTAATCAAACAGTCATTCAAACAATATTGTATAAAACAAAATTTAATGACCAATAGCTCCAGATCTTTCCAAAATCCTGTAATCATGAGTTCTGAATTGTCCAAATATTAAGAGTCAGCCACCGTTTGCAATACCCCCACGGTTAGTGCCAGCTGGCTTGAGATAAAACGAAAGTTTGAATTCAAAGATTAGCAAGAAAAAAAGCAGGTCTCTTAAAATTTGCAACCTTTCTTTATTCTCGTGGTGCCAATTTTACTGGCTTTCTCTGAGGATCCAGATTAGCAGCGAGTCTAGCTATCAGAATAAATTTATAAACATTTATATTCGCAAGTCCTTTGAAGCGACCAATGTATTGTTCGGTGAATCTTGATGTTCTCCGTAAAGGTAGACGCAAAGAGAAAAAATGACACAGTCAAGCTCTAGCCGTAGACCTAACTTAGGGCTCTGTAAAGTTATTGGAACCGTATCCATGTATCTCGGAATTTGCAATGAATATGCTTTAGGATGCCACAAAGATTTTCTTACTAATTTATACCGATCTATACAGGAAAACCGTAAGTCACGAGAGTTTGGTGTCTCATTAAACGCGAAAACTTGGAGCTCATCTAAGCTTTATTTCTGCCTTTTTTACTGTTTTAGCAATGGATCATTTTGATTTGCGTCCGCGGCTATACTTGCCTCGTCCAGCTCCCCCAACAGTGTACATACCACCGCCGACGGAAGTTCTCTTATCGTTAGTATACAACCACCCAGGTAGGTGTCGATTATTTCTCTCAGACAGCTATTTTATTTTTAATTACAAAAATCCACACTGAAACAGTAACCGTTTTTCTCAGCTATCGCATTTCTACTTGAGCCATAAAAATTATATCATCACCATTCGGGTACGGTTTTCGAATCGGTTTATTTCGACCTCTTTTATTCAGCCACATGTCAACACCTTTAGAGAGAATTGAATTTATACAACTGTCCTTACAAAATAGGTATTTATTGAGTTAATGTACGATTTTATTAGTTGGCTCTTAAAGGTTCATGATTAGGTGATCGTTGAAGCGGTTGGTCGGTAGCATTTTTGAGAGGTTGTTGCTTGTCGTCTATTTCAAATGACGACATCATGTGAATAATTAGCTTTTGGGCCTATCTATTTCTGAGAGCTCTCTTATTTGTGTGGACTTGAATGGCTATATCAGGCTCGACCATTCAGAGAGCGTAGGCGGCAAATATATGTTTTTCACCAATGCCTAGTGGTCGTTCATGCTCATTCTTGGTTTGGTTGCGTATATTTATCACAAAAATAAATTTCTTAATAAATTAGCTAAGATATGTTCCCTAGCGACACTTGGAATTGTATTCTGTATTGGTTCCGTACTTTTTTTTAAATTTAGTATTAGGGGCCAATGTATGACGTTTAGTGTTAACACGTGATATTTACCTGCATTTTTCTGTTCTTGAAGTGACCATAATTAAATGACCTATTATTTTATACTAGCATACACCTAAGAAAACCTGGTGGTGATGTCATCATATTTATCGCCTACTTTATAGTGGTTAAAAAATCTCACTTAATGAGGTATCAAAACGGATATGTTACGTTTCTTTTCGCTGCTTGTCTAAGTAATGTCTTTGGGGGGACGACTAGTTAAATTAAAATTTGCTCGAGTGTTTTTTGTGATATTCCAGTATTTCCCCATATAAGACAAGAGGATATAAGGATGTCAGACAATCCTAAACTTTGAAGATACAGTCACTAATTAAAATATCTCCGGTCAATGTGTTTTGCTAAGTTGGACGAAAGATGACCAAGTTTCTAAAAGTCAAAGTCTATCGGCTTTTCAATATACCGTTCTCTCACTTTATTTTAAAAGTGAATTTGAGCTCATATTTGATTAGTTTGGCTCTCTTTGGTTGGCGGTTTTTATTGTGACAGATGTATCGTTTTACTAAAACAAACTAGATTATCCGCAAGTCCCGATCTTTGAGGGAAAACGGTAGAATAGATTATACTCCTACCTTAGTTGCAAACATATGGACACTTATCTTGTTGACATAACTGGAGATGTCTAGCCAAAGGTCGGAACCTGCTATAGAATTGTAAGTACTTCGATTAAGGTGTCTTCCGTTTAGCTATGATAACTTACTAAATTTTATATTCTCAATTACTAAGTCAGATAAGAAATGGTATGCATTATTATTAAAATATTATCAGCCAGAACTCTCACATAGAGAGTGATTGATTTTTAAAGAATCAGGTCATGTAGGCATAGCACGGTACCATCTTCAGCTCATTAACTGGCAAGTATCTCGGAACAGCAAACGTTTCAGTGCCCGGTTCGGACTTTCAGAAATAGTGTATAGTTTTAAGCTCATGAAAGTAACTTGTTTCTAAGCTACCAATAATAATGATACTACAATATTGTAAAAAAAATAGAAATCGCTCTTCATCTAGAACGTTACGTAAACTAAATAAGGAACAGTGAAACTACATGGTAAAGATAGCATGCACAGTTCCAGCAAGCCTATCCGTATGGACGACCATTCATAACGAACTAGAGCGAATGCTGGGATAAATGAGGGTGTAGTTTAGTTGTAGTTATTGCAAAATGGGCATTCGATGACCGGAGCTAAGAGCACAATTTTTAAAAGCTTGAAAGTGGTTTTAAGATGCAGATAAAATATAAGAGTCAACATGTGGATAAATAGTCTTAAAATAGCACATGAATGTGAAAATGGATGCATTTTAGCGATATTGATTTGTCCTTGAATAGACTATCCATTTCAATTACAGCGAAACTCTTTCGGTTATCATACGACAATTTGACTATTGCGAAGTTCTCAATCAGAAATTCTAACTTTTGAGTGTTTCTATAATGGTATGCATCATTATGTTCAGCCAGAAAGAAAGGAGTACAGTAAGGATGCTGGGTATGCATGGACAAACTGACTTATACTGTTTAAATTAGGTTTGTGTTCATTTATCATTTATTAATATTCATTTTATTCTGAATTCTGACGTTGATTATCCATATTGTAAATATGATTTCTAGGATTTTACTGTGCTATGCAGATAACCATTAGTGGGGTCGTCTGCAAAGACTTAACTCGATATTTCAACAAGACGCAGTTTCGGATCACGGAAAAGTGATTCTGAACCATGGCTGTAATTAATGCCCTTTCCGAGCCCTTTGTTAGTGCACTGGCTTGCTTACGTCAAAGTAAAGCTGATTTAAATGAGTTAGTTAAAAAAAAATTAATTGATCTACAAATATGGGCATGTATGCATGATGGGTTTGTATGCATGTAATGAGCCTGTCACAAAGTGTCCGTGGGCTGTGTTCGTGATGGCAGTCAACAGTTTGACATGTCAAAAAAAAATTTTCAAGTTTTTTGTGGGGGGGAGTGACAAGTGGAATGTCTTGCATTTTTTGATTGGTTTGCTATATTTCTACAAAAAAAATGTTCTGACCGGAAAACTGAGGAGTTGCCTTTTACCAGCAGTCCTATACGTGACCTTGGACTTTTAAAGGTCATCATAAGGTCAAAACATCAGATATATTATATCAAACGATCGCTAATGGTACCAGTGTTCTTTGTCCCAATTTTCATGCCAATCAGTTAACCCGTCTTCGTACAATATTTTTTAAACATGCTTTGGAGGGACAGCTCCCCCAATTAGCGGCCATTTTGAGGGATAACTCCTACTACCGTGATACAGGATTAAAACAAAAGGAGCTTGACAGGAGTTGATAGTAATTAGAGATGATAGATGAAATTCAGAAAATACATCAAGTACGTTTGCTTACGATACGGATAAAAAGGTTCAATTCCAAGCAGCAACTCAATGCCTGTATTCGAGGACGTAAGGGATGATCTCATTCTGATCTTCATATCCAAATCAAAGCATTTAACTAATCTTATACTAATTTTTCCGACTGCCCTGATACTTCTTTGCATTTATCAAGTTCAGCCAAGCATAACGACCGTCATAGATATATTATTTTCTGCTTATCCTGCCCTGTCACTATTAAAAAGGTTGCAGCCGAAACTCAAGAAAGCACTTTCGCAGTAAACTGGGCGACCTCTGCCCTGTCTACTATCTACTGTTCCAATAAAAGATACTTCAACGAGTTGTGGAAGACCAAAGAACTCACGACTTGAACCTTTGCACGGTGCTACTAGGTTTCTGTCAGCATCTAGAGCTATTCACTGCACAGAGTCAGCATTTCTTCGAGAGTGTAAAGACCATCGTAGGAATGCCGACTTGGAATAATATTCTCTCTGCTTGCTTTGCTAAATCTTTCAACAGCTTTCAATACTATCAGTCACCGAGTCATTTTGCCGCTTTTCTCATCTGTCCTGGGCATCACTGGTGCTGCACCGGAATGGTACGGGCCCTATCTCAGCAGGAGACTCCAGTGTAATAATGTGCACGAACACAGATCATTGAATGCATCTTTAGAGTATGGAGGGCATCAGGGCTCTGGGCTTAGTCCTGCTCTTTTCATGGTATATGCCTTTCTCTTGCTGAAAGCATTGCCAGGATCGATCTACGTTTTCTCTTCCATGCGGATTTCACTCAGTCGTACCTCTGCTTTAATTCTTCCCAGCTTTCCTGCTAATCGAATGCACTTAACTCCCTTACTGTAGGTTGATATGATTCTTACACGGCTGGCGGTAAAGTATCGTTAAATAATGTATGCAAATCCAGCTAGTTTTAAGGAAAACGTGGTGACATTCAAAAATTAGAAAGCTCAACGCTCAAAGTCAGCTCGGTCAGCATATCTCCAATTGAATCTTCAGGAAATTCAAGGTCGTATTTAAAGTGACTTTTTTTGGACGGCCGCATTAGTTCCATAAGTCAATTATGTCAACTTTCAGCAACAGGGCTAAAATTTGAGATTTGTAAAACAGGGATAAGAAATCCCAATTTCTTCATTCATTCCCGACATCTAGTCTTGAATTCTGTAAGTCAGTGCTTGCTGGTCTACTGGCACTTGTTAACAGGCCCGTACAATTGCTATAAAACTCTGCAGCTAGGCTGTTCTTTCGTAACCATCGCAGCTGCCACATTGCACCTCTTCTCGCCGACCAGACCTTGCACCCAATCAACCAGAGCATCATTTTTAAGGTTTAGAGACTCAATCTTAGGTCTCGTGGTTGTTGGGCTCTACCCCACCTATTAGATGAACACATCCACCGGGATAAGTGTCGTATAACCACTTTTCTGAATTTGATATTTAACCCACACTCTAAGCTTGCTTTAAATCCTTTCGATGTCTTCAGTTCTTTTTCTCCTAAAGCCTCTAATTAACTTCCGGCCGGCATCAGTACAACCCTGCCATTAACTAATTTGAAAATGCAACTATTTATCACACACTTTCGATGGTTTTCCTGTTGTGATCTTGTAGCTGATGACACTGGATATGCTGCCACATACCTAATTAACATTCAGACATTATCCTCGTCACTTTTAATAACATTAAGTTTGTTGAAAGATATGTGATAATATTAACAATTTCATCTTGTTTCATGTGTAGCCAAGGTAAATTTCCTAGAAAGAAATTAGGTTCACGGAAGGTGAATTCAAATGTATCTGTGTGTTTATGATGTATTATATTTATTATTTGAGATTTATTTGATGGCGTTGGTTCTGGCATGCATGAAAAATATGCATAGCAAATGGAACCGAGAACTGCCTAGACTACAATTACAAAAGCTCCCAGGGACAACCAGATGATCAGCACCTCCATTTTGTTTTTCTGATAAAAGATAGCACGTTGGTATGTATCAATTTCTAAAATGATGCATAGATTAAGCTAGTGGTCCCACATTTCAAGGTCCACTTTAGCATTAGATTTTGACGACGTGAATTTTCTGTTTGAAGATTTTTGTCCACAACTAGATTTGATCCAGGATATCTTTGTAGGATCTACAGTTGTCTTCATAGGTAGGTCAAGGGACAGAAGATGACATTCGTATGCTTCCTCAAGCTTGTGCTTAGTAGGCATAACTTATTTAGCTTACTTGATAAACTACATGTCATATTTTTAAGAGCAGGCAGTGTGCTTAGTCAAAGATGCTCTGCGAAATAGTGCATTTATTTTTGGAAAAACTATTACTGGACACATAGTCAACAATATTCTAGTACGTTTGATCCTCTTTCGGTTCAAAAATGAATCACTCAAGCAAAGAGGCTGCAAGCGGATGTTCTAGAGACTCAGCTTGAAGCGAGGACCAAAACACTAACCTCTGAGTCGTCAGCTTTGAGGTGTTGCACCTCGTACCGAGATGCAACTGCAGGCGGCTGCACCACCGTTGGCTGGTGTGGTTACTATTCTTCAAGGGTTTTTCTCTTCTACAATGTAGGGAATATCGGTTAGTGTCAACTTCAAAGACTGTAATGGCGAAGAGAAGTCAGAAGAAATATTTAATACTGGAGCGAAGAGAAAAATTAGGAAAAGCAAAACATCACTTTCAACCCTAAGGAGTTTTCGCGATTCTCTTACTATTAGAGACAGAAGGAGGGTGGACCGAAAACTACTCTCCTACTGCAGGCTATGACACATCCTTTCAGTGGTCCTGAGCTGCTCCTTCGATGCTACTCACTACCTCAACTGCTCTCCTGACTTTGCTATGCTTCCCACTTTCTCTTTGTTGTATAAGACGAAGTCTATTGGCTACCGAATGCGTACAGAAAGCGGCTTCGGGTGTGAGTGTGCTATACAAAACTCTCCTGTGTTACACCCACATGGTCATTATGACTTTGTGGAGTTACAGACGGGGATAAATACACTTCATTAAATCCCCAATTGGTGAGAGCCGCATTATTCGGCGATTGGCTTTTGCATTCAATTGTTGGAGCATTTAAGATTCATTGTGAGACCTGTGTCGGAGGTATGATCGTGCACATTAGCCAAAAAAAATAGTTTCTGGCAGATGATGTTGGTTGTTAAGTGCTCCAAGTTACGTTACTACCTCTCAGAATGAGGAAGGGAAAACTGTTGTACATATGTTCAAATAGAGGTTAGATGTATCCTATAAAGTTAAGAGTTTAAGGAGATAGATTATTGCATCCGTTGTCAAATTATTCCTAAATACGCTAAAAGCACTATCTTAAGACTCTTCTCTAACTATTATCAAAATAATAGAAGACTGTGGGCTTCCCAAAGATAAAATCAACCAGATTATCCATTTAAGTAAGTAATCAATAGAACAAGCCAGTCAATGGCATTGTCATGAATAATACTGAGAATTCTCGAGGATGCATTGCCTATAGAGCATTAAGTGTAGACTCAAAATTTAAAAAACTCGGCATAGTGTACCCGGTAAACAGCCATTAGACGAGACCATTTCCCCCACTTTATAATCAACTGATTTCTACCTAAGGAACATGGCCGAAATCACGTCTGGCTTTGACACGAATTAGGCAGTTGAAGAAGATCACGATTTCGAGAGATTGCATCCATTTTATCACAATCGCATTTATTAAGTGCTCATTACATATTCCCTTAGTAATCTTAACTGGTGCACAATAATCAGAGGCTTGTCGTGGCTCTCGTTTATGAGCTACCGCCCGTTCCTCAAAATCTGTTTTGTCTTCACTAAATTGGCCTCGAATCAATGCAAACTAATACAGTTTTTCTGAAAAGTCTCATAATCTGCTGGGCAACCCGACTTATACAACATCTTCTGTGCTCTCAGTTAATGATAATACATTTGTATATAGCTCTCATAGAGCTCAGTCCCGTTCGAAGCACTTTACAGATGCAACATAGAAAGCATTATTAAATTATTGCTGGCAAAAACCTCAAGAACAGGCATCGCTTAGGCAGGTATGTGCACACGAAGAGCTAACCAAAACAACTAACAAAATTATGTTATAAACAGGTACGCTGTTACCTTCTTTCGATCATTTTCCTCTCTGGTGCGTTGTGGAGTGCCCTGGTAATAAGTTCCAGGCTTTGAGAGCATAGCAACTACATAAGTTATCTGAAGAGCTTTTAGGTTCGTATGACGTGTGGCTAAACGATTTGAGACAGAACATCGGGTTTCGTGATTCTAAACCTGTTTCTGAGAGTATTTCAGATAGTTCGAGGAGAACCAAAGAACAAAGGTACTCACAAGTAAGAGACAAAATCTTGAAGTCTATCCACCAGTAGATTGGGAGGCACTGCATGTGAGAGATGAATGGTGCAAGGTAAATTTAACGTGCTCCTAAATACTTCCAGCTTACTTTCGCATTACGGCCTGGTGCATTTTAAAGTATGCTCTTTCTGACACCTCGGAATGTTGCATAAATAACTTAATATAGCCGTATTAAATTATTTTATATACGCACTTGGACTGTGAAAAAATCATTAAAACTAGTTGAAACTAATAAGTATTTTAATTGTAGATATTGAACTGAAAATACCTAATTGCGTATCACATAACACACTGGTACATTTTACGTGCATCTATAAATGGATTCGCAACTCAGACGTTGATCCCGTTGAGCTGAAGTTATTATATACAGATTCAGATGAAGATGAGCCGAATGTGGACCGTTGGATTACAATGTGTGGTATTAAGGATATCTCATACTTAGCTGAAAAATACAAGGCTCTGCTAAGATCTTGCGAGATAGTTTTGATTACGGAAACTAATCCTTCACAGCTGACTGTAAAGGTTGTTGTAAAATGGCAGTATGTGGTTGTGGAAAAAAAATACTTCTATTGCTTCGTCAAGGCCAACAATGGAACGCATACTCTGAGCATTGTATCTCAACCAGTATCGCCATCCATGTGTGGTAAGTGCTGAACTTATCAGTTCCTCATTTGAATTTGATTTATCATGACAGCCGTCAAACGAAGAACGGCGTTCAATTAGGCAGGCTACTTCGTCCAGAGGAAACATGACTATCTTTAAAATTAAGATTTTGTCATTTTAATAAACCGCTTTGCATATCATGCACCACAAGAATGGACTGTATTCATGCAGCTCTTCGGGATAGCAGATTAGGGCTTTCGCCGGATCCCTCAGAGGGTCTCATAGTGCTCAAATTGAGCCAGCATCCGACGATGCTAATGCAGTTGTCAGCCGATCAAGCTTGGAATTGGAGTAAACGGTAGGGCAATGCTGCCTCCAATTGGCTAATTGCTCTCAGGACTATAGCCGACTCCAAAAGATTAGGATATTGAAAACGGAAGTATTTGGATGCTATGGGCTTCTAGCCCTTTCTTGATCACTTGCCTTAAATCGTCGGACACAACTAGCTTAGCTATCTACATGAGACAGTAATAAATTATGAATGCAATACGAATTTCTGATGAATCGCTGGCATGTGTATTACTACATTTGTCCAATTGAAATGCTAAACTAGTAAAGAGTGCACCAACACGAAACTTAGATTACCAATATCTATCGAAGCTAGTACTCATATGCTCTTTATAAATGCAGCCCCTTAGTGAGGATAGTTTTGAGAGAAAAAAATCCTAGCTGCTTAAACAGCCTCTTTTTTGTATAGCGACAGAAGAGCCTTTACGGCTATCACCACCGCTTGCAGTGGCGATAAAGAATCGCTGACCACAGGAATCGAACCCGCGACCTCGCGACCGAGGTCGTGAAAGCAACCGCCTTACCTAGTATGCCATCACGGAGAAGTAGTTCTAATGCCCAGACAATTTGTGAAACGATAGCTGTCCTAGACAAGACCATAGTTTCACTAAATAATCAAGTCAGTCCACATGTTAAACTGCTGATGGACTAACATTAAAGGATCATCCAAGGATCTTCTGATATAAGGGTACCTCAGGGTCATTTCGTTCGTCCATTTCTTTTTACGGTTTATATTATCCTTGATGCCAACTGGATAGCCAAGCACAATCAAGGCTTTCACTTCTATAAGCAGCACACTCAGTTGTACCTATGCTTCAATCTCATTCAACCCTCGAGCCCGTCAGATTCCCTAAATTCCGTCTTGGTGTACAGATGACATAAGAACATTGACTTACGAGTTACGTTTAAGCCGTCTTACTATTTAGATGCAAAATAAAGGTTAGTCGAATATTGTAAAGCTTAAAGCTCAAAGCCGGCAGCACCAGCTTCTCCTGTTGAATCTGCATTAAATCTAGGTGTCGTGTTCCAAGGTGATCGCTCATTAGAAGACAACAACAACCCCACAGTAAAGTTGGGCTACATTCAGGTACATAACATTATTAAAGTTTGGGCTTGATAGAAGAGCCTACAACATCTAAACTGGTCCGCCTATTTATACAGCTCGTATCGACTTCTGTACCATACTGCAGGCTAGCTTGTCAGCCTGTGCAGTCAATCTTATCCAGCTGCTGTAAAACTGTGGATCTAGGCTTGGCTGTCTTGAGCCTCACAGTTGCCACATCTCACCACTTAAAGCTGACCTGCATAGGCTCCCAATCAAGCAATGCATTGACTTCTAGATTTTTTCACTGACCTTAAGGGCTCTTTATTCTTTGGTAGCACGTTACCTGTCAGATCAACTCCCCTATGAGACTAAAAATCGTCAACACACATTTTTGAATCGAATTGATTACCTAGACTTCCCACAAAGCTCAAATTGTGTGGACAGTGAGCCTTCACTTCGTGTGAACCCAAAGCCTGTAACTCATTATCCATTCGAATCACGACATCTCTTAACTTGACAACATTTATCAAGGAGCTAAAAACTCGTCTATTGGTCTTATTATTTAGTTTCCCAATGTATTTCGTCCTGAGTGTGCTTATAGGTGCTGACAAAGTGCGTGCTGCCGCTAACCGTACTTGCATGTAGATCTTAGGCATTTCATCCCTAACCTTATTAATCTTGTCGTTTATTGAGTATGCTGCAACAATACATTTAATTCGTGCTTCCTTTGCAGCATATTTAATGGGCCTAGAAAGGGCTTGAGCTCTCTGAAGGTGCTTTATCACATATAACTTGATTATTATAATAAGTATACATTAGAGTGATTGCATTTACATAGAACGAAGCTACTCATTAAAGGGAGCCGTAAACAGATTGAAACATATACCTGGACGATCTAGTGACAAGTTTGTCAGCATTCCATTGTCTAACCAGTTAAGTAGCAAGTCACATATGATGCAAATATAGGAACTATTTTGATATTTTATTCTTAGCTTCCTATTTCAATCATAGTCGCATGAGATTATTTTCCTTTATCCAGATATAAATCGATGAAGTTAATGATAATATTCTAATACTATAATTTTGATGAAGAATTTTATATATCAATAATCTAATTACTTGACAGATTGGTTTTGCATTTTCTATATAAATTTCCCACAAAACAAGTTCTTGACCTCAAGACCAGTGGCAGACTCAAATTGTCTTCGTGGTAATTAAATTCCTTCAATTTTTCACAAACTCAGAGCTTTGCAATCGTGGAATCAGTGCCAGCACTAAGCTAAGCCTTTCTAAGCCCATATTTTTTTAAACTTAGGCAATGGTGTTATCTGATATTACTAAGCAAGACTTCACTAGTGTACCATATGCACGAGAAATGATGAACACCCTATAGAGATTTACCACATAAATATATTGGCTTTTAAATAGCGATAGAAATTAGCCTATATGCAAATTCGTTAGCACCTTCGGTTCTTTAATGATGCTTTTGAGCTATCTTTAATTGCAGTGAAATTCCAGACCGATTGTCTAAAAACTATAGTTTTCAAATTTGACCAACATTAGATTGACTTTGCGCAATTTTTGACAACATTTGGTTGAAAATAGATTTACAAGCATCACTAAATGACGGAAATGTCAAATGCAGTTACGAAACAAATAATTTTATAATATTCAAAATATAACATATTACGCAATGCTGACGACCTTTACACTTGCTCTTGAGGATCTAGAAACTGCAGCTGCTTTTTTATGAAATAATAGTGGCTCATATATTTTAAATTTGTAATATAGACTTTTTATGCTTAGGTAATTCTTCCAATGATGTGTATTTCACCATTTAAAAGAACGAGGTGATCGATACGATATAAATAGATTTGGAGAACACTGGGCGACATCACCTCGGAATTGTATGTACTCAGATACTTTTGGGGGAATAGTATATCTTAAGTTACTTTTCATACACCAGTTGGCTGGTAAAGCATGATAATCGGGCGTTTACATCCAAGCTGCTCCGTGATAAAATGATTCATTCTGTCTGTTTGAATCGTCCCATAATAGAGCTGCATAAACAGCTCTTTTTTATTACATCGTTGTGCTCAAGACCGCTGTAAAACATCTTAATTTTTTTAAATCAATTGTACCTGCTATTTTAACTTTAAGATGAAGAAGACGAGGATTTGGAATCAACGATCATTCATCCCAATTTCAGAGGTGAGTCGTGTTGAAAAGTATGGTTTCCACATGTTTGGCTTACCATCGCAATACTCTTTGCAAGTTTTTACTTTAAAGACTTTCAGAGTAGCTCTAACTTATAGGTACGATTTATTTATTCTAATCTCGAGTCTTTTTTAAACGGCTATAGCTGATCTAACCATCTTGTTTCATGTCTCTTAGAATAAAAATTGGAATAACCACGACAATTCGAATATATCTTAGCTATGCCAAGGATTTTAAACACTGTTATTTTACCTCGGATAAGCAACAGCAACATGTTAAAGTCTATAGTCAACCATCGTTAAATCACTTCAAGACTAGCTCCTTATCTACTTATTCCTAAAGCGATCTGGATGAGTGGGCTTCTATGGCTTTTTGTCAGCAAAGTAGATGAGATTAAACGGTCGATCACTAAGATAGCCATATTCATTCTGGGCTCCAATCATTCAGTGAAAACCACACAGAATGTCTTCTTCAATTCCGTGATCCACTTCGATGTCAGCATTCCAGGCAACCACAAGTGACCTCATCCTAAAATTCATCTCCTGCATAAAAAAGGTTATTAGCCCTCTAGTTACTACTTCCACTTCACTACATATACGGTGTATTGCTTTGTTGCTGCCATGCATAAACAGCAAAATCAAATATCCTTTGCATCAGATCTTTTCCCTGTTACTCCCAAAAAAGCCATTTTCTAGATAAAATATTAAAAAATCAATGCTCGACATTGATCAGAAACTTATACTTAGGACCCCAATAGGGCATGCTTTTTACAGAATTGATAGTTATTGTGGCTGGAGCATAATGATACACGATAATAGACTCAATGGTAATGTCAAACAACACCGGTTATTTTACTTCATTTCGAAATGTAGCATTGTATTTTATTCGCGTAGAATTGGCATAAATTGTCGATCTATTTTTATTCTTATGCCAACAAACTCTTTATTTATTCAGTTTGCATAATCCCATGAAGAGCTTAAATAGGTAACAGTAGTAAACGTCCAGGAGTCATGCTCAGACAAGCAAGAGGAATTGGAAAACTGCAAACCGTTCGACTAAAGCTAAAAAATCCAGTTGAAAAAATTTAAATTAATCTTTTGTTTGGGCTATTAGTTATTATATTAAATTAATTACCACACTAGCGAAGAAGGCAAGCAGAATTGAAAAAGCATGCTCACTAAGTTTGAGGAAGTGCTGAGCCGACCAGACGAGTCGGTACCTGAAACTTAAACGACACTTTAGGTGATGATCGAAGCCAATACAAAACTTCTTACTTTTCGTGCATGAGTACCGAAGTGCTGATGTAACAAGCAAAAGAGAGAGAGACGAAGAGAGAGAGAGAGAGAGAGAGAGAGAGAGATGGAGGGTGAGAGGCCGGTGGAGGGAGAGAGAGAGGGGGAGGGAGAGAAAGATACAGAGACAGACAGAGAGATACTGAGCGTGGGAGAGAACTGGAGAGTATTAGATGGCATTAGGAATGTAGCTCAGGACCGAGCATGGAGGTATACACGGTTTAGGTTTTCTCAGACGATCTGTACGGATTATGAATTGATGCTTTTAGGATGCATTGAGAAATGATGTGCTGCCTTCGGTACAATTGAGAATGATGCCTTACTTAACCGATTGAAAACAACGATTTATCTGGTGGACATGACAATGTCTTTGTTTAAATCGTAACTTTCTTATACCGTTCAATCTATTTTTTGTGGTGGTCAAGTCTCAACGACGAGACCGGTCACCTGTAGAGTTCCTCAAGGGTTCATCTTCAGACATTTGCTCTTCCTTATTTATACAAAACCTCCGGAAAATTGATTAAGCCAGTGAAATAGGTGGTCACTTTTATGCTGACGATATTCAGCTGTTTGTCCTTCAAACCATCGGAGTCTGCTGCAACAACTGTTATACTGACCACTTTCCTTGCCGATATTCAATCATGGGTGCCAAATAACTTTTCGAAACTGAATGACCGTCAAAATGAAACTCTGATCAAGTAAAACAATAAGCCAGTGGCTGGATTAGAAGGCTTCTCTCTTCTAATAGGTGATACTGTTGTGTTACCATCGGAAAAACCTCGACATTCATAGGTCATTTCCGAAAGCTGCCTGACTTTTCGATGCTTCATTTGAACGACTGCTTTTACAGCTAGCCATCACTTCCGATCCCTATCTCCGATAAGTAGTTTTATTCCATAGTGGCTTGCCAACAACTTAACTTGCTCCCTAGTTTGGTATTTGATTGACTATTGTAATTCCCTATTAGATGGGCTACACAAACGTAAGTAGACCCATATAAATAACTATGAAAGTGTCTGCAAGACTAGTTTGTACGTCCCAGAGGTTTGACCATGCATCTTCTTTGCTAAACGAGCTAGGATGGCAGCCGGCTTATCAACAGATACAGAGCAAAGTTCTGACGCTCACCCACAAGGCCCACCATATCTTGACTCCTCCGTACCTAGCTGAATTTTTGTAACAGTTTCAGCCTCCTTCTGCCCTCAGGTCCTGCTTGGACAATAAGTTAGCTGTTCCATTCCTCCACTTTAGACCGCTGGCAAAAGAAGCTTTAGCTCGGCTTCTACTATTCTTAGGTGACGATAAATACTATCCGGTTGTCAACTAGGGCTCATCGTTTCCAGTTGTCCTGAGCTGCTACTTCCGTGATACTCACTGTCCGACTGGGTGGAGTGCGTCTTGACTATTTGGTGGCTTTATTGAGCTTCAATTAAGCATTTATTTTGTGCATTTTGTGTGTGTTTATTTTGATGCCCTGCTATTTATTCAAAACTCAAAATGAACAAAGCATGCTTTCAGACACTATTTTGTAACAATAAACTGAGAAGAAATGGTTGATAGAGTGTCACAATGAAGACGCGGGCTCCGGAATTGGGCCACTGACGCCATCAATATCAAATTATATCAAGAACTTGATTTTTCTTTCGTTCTGAACCGTTGTTTTTGCTATTCCAAACCTGGTACTCATAAAGCAGCCATGAAGCACCGTCAAATAGGCTGACCAGCAAGGCCAGCAGCTACTTGGCTTCTTCATATCTAGCTGAACTACTGAACTGATGTATCAGCTTTAGATTCCTAGTGCCCTGAATTACTATGGACAATCAATTAGCTGTTCCATCTTCTTGCCTAATGACCGGTTGTGATATATTTTCGACTCTGCGGGTTCCAGATTGTCCAACTCACTTCCCCGTGCTAAAGAGTGGCCTCAGGCGACTCTTAGCATGGTGTGGACCTTTATTTGATTTCTCTGTAATACATTCAAGTATTCCACTGCTATCTTCACATTGAATATTTATGACTTATCCTCGGATATGCTACACAAAACAGGACCTGCTTAGCATAAGATGCAATGTCACCATTAGTCGATACCAACCAGTGGGCCTTCTCTGGTGGGAGAGTGAAAACCTTCCTGCATCCTGTTTTCGCCCTATCAACAGCTCGGCGATCAAACCTATGACTCGTAAGTTTAAAGCGCTGAATAGTACTTGTTTTAGTACTAACTCACCCACAGTAGCCCAGCACGTTGTGAAATGTCGTCTGGCGGCCGTTACCAAGGTCCAATTAAAATTCAAAGAGCCAGCACCCACCGGCCCGGACTCTAACGGAGGAGAATACAAGCCACTTCAAAGCCGTCGCCCAGTTGTTGGACAGCCTCTTAAATTCCACCTACTAAATGTCCGTTCGCTAAATATCAAGGGGCTACTTATAGGCGATCAGGCGGTCCGGGAGAAGCTAGATGCATTTCTGCTTACCGAAACCTGGATGACACCTCGTTCCAGTAGCTGTATTTCTGAGACCACCCCACCCGGGTTCTCATTCTATCAGTCCATGCATACTGACAAAGTTGGTGGCTGGATTGCAATTGTTGTTTGTGAATCGTTTGGCTATAAAATGTGCAGTTTTTCGCATGTGCCATCGTTTGAATCGGTTGCAATCAGGTCTCCATCAAAGACAATGCCTCTCAATGCTGTGATATACCAGCCTCATTCTAGCTGTCTAAACCTGTATATATATATATAAGTTTTCACATTTCCTCATAAAAAATATTTGCGTATGACAGGCCGTTATTGATTGTAGGACACTTCAATATTCACGTTGACAACTCTAGCAGCGTCAGGTCCACTCATTTCTTGACTGTCTGGAGAATTTTGGTGTGGACCAACACGTTAATCATAGCACCCATGTCGGTGGCCACATTCTAGATCTCGTGGTGTGCCCACTGACCCTCTCAGATCAATGTTTGGTCCCGTTTACTATTACAGATCCCTCGTACATACAGGGTAATGTCGAATTTGAAAAACGATGTAACTTACAAAGCATTGACATAGACAGGTTTTTTGAAATCTGTGTGTGATGCAGGTCATCTTGAACTGCATTCAGACTCAACCGGCAGCTGCGATACCCTCACTGATGTCATGAACATGACACTCCAGAGTGCTCTTGACAAGCATGCTCCCGTTCGCTCTATCCGTGTTCAAAGTCGTGGAGATTCCTTTCGATTTACAAAAAACTCCTTAAGATATGCCGGGTCAAGCACAGGCTAGAACGTCGTTTCAAGAAGTCAGGGACTGATGCAGATCTAGTCGACTTCAAAGACTTCCTTCGATTTTACACCCGAAAGCTTACAAAAACCAGGGCTTCTTTTTCATAAGAAAGCTGAATTCCTGCTAATCAGACACTAAATCGATTTATAAGACAGTACACCATTTACTGGCCGATGCTGTAAGGTCTGACTCCCCAGATATAAAGGGCTCAGCCGAAAAGTTTTCAGCCTTCTTTACTGAAAAAATTGTGCACATTCGTGCCTCCATTAGGACCCTCAGACTAAAGCAATCGCCGTCCTCAACCTGTGACCTTCCTTAAAAAGTTCTCAGATGTTTCTGCATGCGATGTGGCTGCCTTAATAGGTTCTAGCAAAAAGAGCTCGTCGCTTGAACCCCCTATAGCTTCATCTCTGTGGTCGTCACTAGCAGACAAACTTCGCCCTGCCATAACCAAGATTTTTAAGCTTCTTTAGGAGGAGGGTTTGTCCACAAGTCCTTAAAATCGGCAATCGTTAGACACATTCTTAAAAAGCCTAGATTAGAGACAGAGGTCCTATCAAACTATTGCTCAGTTTCCCTTCTTCCGTTCTTATCAAAGGTTCTTGAAAAAATTGTTGCTAAGCAGCCGGTTGAACATATTGAAGATAATGGAATGAAAGAAAAATTTCAATCAGGGTTGAAGATGTAGTAGTCCACTGAAACTACTCTCGCCGCGTTAACAATGACATTATACGTGGCATTGACGAAGGGAATGTCACTGCCCTAGCTCAGCTAGATCTGTCTGCTTCCTTCGACACCGTTGATCACGAAGTTCTGCTTGAACGATTAAGAACAGCGATCGGTCTGGCAGACGAAGCATGGGCGTGGTTTAAATAATACTTCTCTGATCGTATTCAATCAGCTTCGCGTGAGGGTCAGGTCTCAGACACGAGAAGGGTCACCTGTGGAGTCTCTCAAGGGTTTATTCTCGGTCCCTTGGTGTTCTCCATTTATACATAACCTCTGGGAAAAGTCATTAAGGCACATGGAATAGGATTTCATTTCTATGCTAACGATACTCAGTTGTATTTTTCATTCAAACCATGGGAATCTGCTGCAGCAACTAAGAAACTGAATGCTTGCCTTGCCGATATTCGATCCTGAATGTCGGGAAACTTCCTGAAATTAAATGACGATAAAACCGAACTGCCGCTCATAGTACACCCTAAGGGTGTAGCTAGATTAAAATGTTTTGCGGTTCTAATAGATGGTGCTATTGTGTGACCATCACCACGTGCTCGAATTTTAGGAGTCGTGCTCAACGGCTGCCTCAATTTCAAAAGCTTCATTCAGAAGACTGCTTCTACAGCTAGCCATTACATCCGATCCCTATCCAAGATTAGGAGCTGTCTCCCACAGTGACTTATAAAAACTAAAGAGCTCTTTAGTTCTGTCTCGGCTTGATTATTGTATTTCTTTATGAGCTGGGCTGCCAAAAAAAGCTAATAGGCAACTGCAGCTGACTTTGAATATGGCTGCAAGGCTAGTCTTTAAGTCGCAGTGGTTTGAGCACCTGTATCATTTGCTGAAACAGCTAGGATGGTTGCCGGTTAAGCAAAGGATACAGAGCAAAGTTCGTATGCTGACCGACAAGGCCCGCCATGGTTTGGCTCCTTCATACCTAGCTGAACTGCAGCCTCAGCTTCAGCCTGTTCGCGCCCTCAGGTCCTACGCGGACAATAAATTGGTTGTCCAGTTTGTACGCTTACAGACAGTCGGTGACAGAAGGTTTAGCTCTGCAGGTCCTTGACTGTGGAACTCGCTTCCACAATTCTTATGAAACGAAAACGACTTTCCTACTGCCGACTATGGCACGTCCTCTTCAGCGGCCCTGAGCTGCTACTTCTCAGCTACTCAATACCTCAACTGCTCTCCTGACTCTGCTATGCTTCCCAGTTTCTCTTTAATAATAATAATAATAATAATGTACTTGATAAAACTCCCTCGGAGAACTGCAAAGGGAAATGCAATTAAATAGTAAGTAAAATCATGCTTGAAAAACCAGCAAATGAATACCATAGTTAGGGGTGACAGGCACAGGGTCAGCATACAAATGTGGTTAGTAGCAGCATGCACTGTGTCAGCACGCAAAAGCACGTGAAGGACGAATCACAGGAACCCACTAAATGCTGTCCTAAATCGGTGTGTTTTTAAGTTCCTTTTAAATGTGGTCAGATCAGGGGATGTTCTGAAGCACTTCGGGAGGGAGTTCCAGGCTTTGGGAGCATACGAAATAAAATGTAACACAATTCAGAGCCTTAGTAAGCATAATTTGTACTGCACTCTCGAGGCTCACTAGACAGTTGCTCTGAAAGGTAACCGATCTGGTTGACGATGCTGCCAAAAAAGCCACTGCTAATGTGGTAAATGCGCGGTCTCCAAAGGACTTGAGGTTTGTACGAGTTCTTTCTAGACTGTTGGATTCCGAATAGTGGGTGGTACGATGCTTTGCCTGATGGGGGAGTAAGTCGGAGAGATAGGCTGGAGCCTGAGAATGAAGGGACCTAAAAGTGAGCGACAAAACCTTAAAGTCAATCCGTTGCTTGAGTGGTAGCCAGTGCAGGTCGGTGAGAAGTGGAGTAATGTGGAAACTGCGACGCTCACGACAGACAAGCCTAGCTGCAGAGTTTTGCACCAGCTGCAATCGCCTGCTCGCACCTGCTGGTAAGCCATTAAGCAGTGAGTTGCAGAAGTCGAGACGAGATGTCACGAATGCATGGACCAACTTAGATGTGGTATCCTTATCTAAACAAGCCCAAATTTTAGCAATATTATAAAGTTGAAAAAAGGCAGATTTGACCGTAGAGCTGATATGGTCGTCTGACGAGAGGTCGCATTGGAACATGACACCTAGATTGCGAGCTGATTCGACAGGAGATATGCTGGCAGAGCCAATTTTAATCGTCAGCCTTTCCAATTTCTTTATCACACTGGGTTTTCCCATAACTAGTAAGTTAGTTTTGTCATCGTTTAGTTTTAGAAAACTTGCTGCCATCCATGTGCAGATGTCATCAATGCAAGCAGCTAGTGAGTTGAGAGAATTTGAGGTGCTCGAAGGCTGGGAGGGATCAAAGCAAAGGTACAACTGAGTATCATCTGCATAGAAGTGAAAGCCTAGATTGTGCTTGACAATCACATCAGCAAGAGGCAGAGTATAAACCGTGAAAAGAACCGGACCTAGCACTGAGCCCCGAGGTACTCCATATTTCAGAGGTACTTCAGATGATCTTTGTCCATTCACGTCAATACTCTGGAGTCTCCCACTGAGATAGGACCTGAACCACTGCAGAGCAGTGCCAGTGATGATCAGGCGAGATGAGAGGTGTTGCATGGGACGAAGTCTGTTGGCTACCGAATGCGTACCGTCAGCAGCTTAGGCTGTGACTATGCTATACAAAACTCTCCTGTGTAACACCCACATGGTCTTTATGACTTTGTGTAGTTACAGACTGAGATACATTACATTACATTCCACAATGCAAACGCAACGACCCCTCTCCTGCTGCCAATTACACCAATCCTTTCCAGCCGGCTCGAGCAGCAACTTTCACAATACTCACTACCTCAACTGATCTCATGACTCAGATGTTCTTCCCACTATTGTGCATCAGATGAAGTCAGTTGGCCACAGATTACCTTCTGAACCTAGGAATCGAATGTGCCATGCAGAACTCTTCTGCTCAAGACCCATATAGTGTTTTTTGCTTTGTGGGGTTACATGAGGAGATAAATGTATGCCTGATAATGAAAGTTTACTTTACTATAAGCTATTTCATTCCTGTCAGTAAGTTCACACAGCTGTAATAAAAATGTAGTTCAGACGTGCATTTTTGGTTGTCATCACATTATTATTACATCGGTGGCTTTAGGCTCTCCTTCTAAAAGCTTGTAGGACTTCACCTCACGAGTAGAAGAAAAATTGTACCACTCCGATAGCCGTATCGTAAGTATAGTGAGAAATTTTAAACATTTACAGAACAGACTGACAAACCACGAAGTGAAGCATTATTGATAGGATAACTCAAACAAATGGCAGATTTGTTGATCTCAAGTTATTCACATGTCTTGGCTTCGTTTTAAATGCATGAAGAAAATATTTTTTTGGCCTCTGTATTCAGCTTGCAAGAAGGGAAAGCTACTTTTATTCTAGTAGAATTTGAGGGCGTTAAACAGCTTACAATGATACGGCAGTCTGACACATCTGACACCTGCACACTTGAAAGGAGTATCACTTGTGTTGGTAGGATACATTTTTTACCTTCCCGAAACTATTGTCCTCATCGCATAATAACTTAGCGGCTTTAAGGTGCGAAAATAGATTAGCTCTCGCATACAACAACTTTCTTATAATTCACAACTGTAACTTGCTTTACTTATGCGATTCATTATCTGCCAAAGTCACTTTAGCTCTATTAGACGAAAATGAGTAAACTTTTGGGAACACAGCAAAGTAACACATTGCTATAATATCGGTAGCCAATCTTAATTAGTCTCTTGTGGAGCACTCTTTCAATTGCACTAAACCCTTAATTATATGAGACCCCATAATTGACAAGGTCTATGACCTGTGTTGTGACTTCCAGAGACCCTGCTCAAATTGACTATCTCTCTAATCAAAATAACGGATGCCCCAAAGGCTTGTATTTCCTTGGATAATTGAAAACTGGTGGAGCCTTGCAATTACAGCCTATTGTTCACCCCAATTCAAACCATGTGCAGTCATGCCAAAGCAGCCCTTTAAATGTTTGGTTTATAACCGCTAAAAAAAAGTTGGAAATATCTGAATTAATGTACCATCTCTGGGTACTAAGTCTTACTTTATTTCTGATTTTTTAATTCTCATTTACATGAGGTATACCAGATACTGTCCCATCGTGATTGTGTGCGATTTTAAAATTCAAGTGAAGACTTGACTAGCACATCGACTGCTAAAATTCGTGCACATATTGATTCTATTTCTGCTGCGTGTCACGTGCCTGACAAACACCTACCAACACAATTATCACATAGCTATCTAGTACCAACATCACGCCACTACTCGCCGACCTGCTCGGGCTCACAGTCAAGTAACCTATCTACCTCAAGTTTCTGTCACTCACTTTTTGATACCTTCGTTCTTCGGTTTTAGTTTATCTATCAGATTTTCTACCCCACCTGGCTAAGCATCTTAAATTTCACTTTTTTTATTCAAATCATTTACCTCTACCTCACATGAACCTGAAACCCTTTGGAGACCATGCTTTTAGTTCGTACACTCCCAAAACGGGCAGAAATCACATCCGACTTGTGTCCCCATATCCCCTGACTTGACCACATTTAAGAAGAAACTAAGAATGCATCTATTTATCGCAACATTTAGTTTGTCCGAGAGATTCACTCTTTAACTCAGTATGGATGATAAAACCGTGCATGCTTCCACTAACCACGTATGCAGGCTGGTAATGTACCTATCTTCCATAACCATGTAAAGCTTCTTGTCCTATAGCATCATATCACAAGGCATTCGATCGTGTATCCTTTGCAGCAGTTGTAAAGCGCACAAAAAGGGACTAGGTTTGTTAGGAGTGTTTTATCAAGTCTATTATTATTAATATTATTGCATGATTTATAGTCTTCATTTTAGAGATTTGATTGTGAGGCACAATCTAGACTATGACTTCTATGCATATGACACTCAGTTTTATCTTTGATTTGATCTCTCCTCTTCTTCCAGCACATCAAATCCTCTCGACTTCCTTGCTCCTTGTATTGATGATGTCAACATATTGATGACAGCAAAATTTCTCAAAAAGAATGGCGATGAAACAACCTACTGGTTATGGGTAAACCAATGTAATTCAGGAACTGGAAAAAATCATGCTCAAATTATTCTCTACCAGCACAGCAGATGTGAAACTGACAAACAAGTCTAGCCGTTCTTTTCTAACTTTAGCTTTCGTAAAACGGGCATCATAACTTCATAGCAAGATCAGCTGCCTATTTGTAGCTGCATGAAATCACTATAACTCCGGCAGCTTTGACAGGGAAACTACATATAAATTTGTCATGCATTTACGACTTCCCTTTTATGTTTCTACACCTCACTGCCAGCTGATATCCTAACCTGTGCAATCGGGAGCTAAAATTTGGTGACAAACTGTGCTGCTATGCTTGTCAGTCACAAAAAGACAATGCCTTTTGTACGTGTTCCCAAACGTCGAGAAGTCAATCCTGACATATGTCATTCCAATCCTTGCATTGAAGACGTAAACAAGAAGAAGACAGTACATCGGTTCACTACATCACTACCTAAAGCACTGGGGTTGTCGTTTGATTATATTCATGCTGAAACGTTTCATTTTATTACTAAGCATTTGGAGTTGCAGCATTTCTGGCAAATATAACTTGCCAAATAGACATTCACTTTGGCTGGTCTTATAATGCTGTATAAATATAATTACTTTGCTTACATATTAATATTGGTTGTCCTTTGTCAAAACGGTTCGTCGTAAGGAAAGATCTTATAAAATGGTGTTATTAGTTCTGTACATTCATATATATATATATATATATATATATCTTTCCAAAATGCCTGAGCTGAGGAGATTTTGCACAGATCTGTGAGACTCTAGGTGGCATTCAATCAGACCTGGCAGGCCTTAGACGAATTTTTCGACGTTGGAATTATGGCATACAATTAATTCTTTTTGTCTTACGGTCTTTTAGCAGTGACGACCATAAATAATTTTAAGTGCTATATTAGAGCATTATAAATGCTAAGGTGGTAGAACTCTGTAAGGAATAGGCCAGAGAGAGATTAGAGTGGTAGGTAGGTAGGTAGAGAGAGAGAGAGAGAGAGAGAGAGAGAGAGAGAGAGAGAGAGAGAGAGAGAGAGAAAGAGTGAGAGAGGGAGAGAGATCAAGAATGAGATGGAGAAAGAGAGACAGAGACAGAGACAGACAGAAACAGAGACAGACATAGACAGACAGAGACAGATAGAGACAGAGGTAGAGACAGAGACAGAGAGAGAGAGAGACACACACACACACAGAGACAGAGAGAGACAGAGAGAGACAGAGAGACAGAGAGAGACAGAGAGAGAGAGACAGTGAGAGAGAAAGAGAGAGCCAGAGCGAGACAGATAGCGACGGAGGGAGACACAGAGAGAGACACAGAGAGAGACAGAGAGAGACAGAGAGAAACAGAGAGAGACAGAGAGACAGAGAGACAGAGAGATAGAGACAGAGAGACAGAGAGACAGAGAGACAGAGAGACAGAGAGACATAGAGACATAGAGACATAGAGACAAAGAGACAGAGAGACAGAGAGACAGAGAGACAGAGAGACAGAGAGACATAGAGACATAGAGACATAGAGACAGAGAGACAGAGAGACAGAGAGACAGAGAGACAGAGAGACAGAGAGACAGAGAGACAGAGAGACAGAGGGACAGAGAGACAGAGAGACAGAGAGACAGGGAGACAGAGAGACAGAGAAAAAGAGAGACAGAGAGACAGAGAAAAAGAGAAACAGAGAAAAAGAGAGACAGAGATATACAGAGATACAGAGAGAGACAGAGAGTGACACAGAGAGAGACAGAGAGACAGAGATAGAGAGACAAAGCAAGAAAGGTAATGAGCTTCGAGAAAGTAAGGGTAAGAAAAGAAATGCTAGAATTATAAGAAATTTCAAGTTCCCTTTGGTACAGAACCCAACTTACAAGGTTTTTTCAACTACAACAGCTGATAGGTATGTCGCCATGTAAAACAGCAAAGGAGACAGGTGTTTATCACCTCAGCTCCTATTTTTGGATGGCATTTAACATTGGTATAATAAGTTGCATAAGTTGAGTTTGTCGCGGTACCATACAAATAAGACAATTCGCTCTGCATGGCCATTTAGAGTCATAAATTGAACATAAGATGCAGAAGAAAGATGCGCAATTCTATGAAATACTTACACCTTGAACGTATGACCGGAAAAGAGTATTAGTAACGCGTATAGTAACAATCCTGTCAGCATTCATATTAGCATTCATACTCTATCACAATGAAACCAAACGTTGCAATCGTTCGTACTGCACGCAAAAAGTAATAGAGTTTGACCTATGGGCTATTCAGGTTAGAAAACGTCGTTGGTCCTTTGCTGTTCTCAACGTATGGTAAACCTCTGCGAAATGTCAATCGGGCACATGGAATCAGCTACTACTTTTATGTTAAGGATACGTGTCTGTGTATTTTTTCAACTTTCGGAAGCCGCGGCAGTGACTGAAAAAGTGAATTCTGGCCTAGCAGAGATTCGATCCGGATGTAGGCGTTTTTTCTGATGTACCAACGACAAACAGGAACTACAAAAATTGTGAGACCACCATCGCACCATTGTACTAGGAGGAATTTGCTCTGCTAATAGATGGTAGGGCAACGCGACCGCCACAGTGGGCATATAATTTAGGTCTTCGTTGAAAACAGCCTAAATTTAAAAGTTTAATGAATAAAACCACTTCCACAGCTGGCCTTAATGTCCGATTCCTATCTAGGATTAAAGACCGTCTACCATTGCATTTCAATAACACAGCGGTTTACAAATAGTTTAATTAGCTATCGTGTTCAGTCTTATCTAGATTATTGGCATTACATTTTAATTGGGCTTCCAAATAAGCCGAAAAAGGCGGCTGTAGCTGATAATAATTTTACATGCAGAGCTAGTCGAAAAAGCCGAGAGATTTGAATTTTTGATTCCTCAGCTGAAGGAGCATCACTGGCTTCCAGTTGATCAATGGATAGCAAGTAAAGTTCTTTTGCTGACTGACATGGCCTGCTACGGCTAGGCTTCTTTAAGCTTTTTTAAGGTGCTGCCGCAGTTACAGCCTCTTCATGCCCTCAATCCCTCAATTGACAATAAACAACCTACACTGTTCCGGCTCTGCAAGACCGTTAGATACGGAAGCTTTTGCTCTGCAGTTCCTAGACGGTGGAGCTCACTTCCACAACAGTTACGTAATGACATGTACTACCTGCTGGATGGTGGCATATTCATCTGAGCCATCCTGAGCTGGTACTTTGAAGCTAATTACTACTTCAGCTGACATCCTGACTCAGCTATGCCATACACTTTCCATTTGTTGTGTAGAGTGAAGTATGTAGGCTAAGAAATGGGCAGCACCATTTATTTACTCTTGCATTGAGCTATAGAACATTCTGCTGTGCGAAACCTACTTCTTCTGTCAAACTGTGTGCAGTTATAGTTACAAAAAATTATATTATATTACAAGATTGTTCCGAAATAAAGCTGAATTTTCTTTCTAATTTAATCCCTTTTCGTGTTTTTAACTGTATACTGCCTGTACAATTTGGATTTTGTAGTTTTGCTAAAACTTGGCTTTTCGTTTTCTGTCCTGAGCCTAGATTATTTCACTGCACCATTTTTCATCGACCTGCATTCGCTCATACACAAGCAGTGTATCGATTTCAACAGCCATTCATTCAAATTTCAACTCCTTCATTCTCTCCTCTTCTTCTAGCTATCCGAGCTGCTCCCAAATTCCGAGGCATCGTACCACACTTCGTTTAGCTTGAGTCGTGTAGCTGTGCATCGTAAAAACCTCATATAGTTTTGAGACTTTGACTTTATATTGTACGTTCCAAAATCCTACAAATCATTGACTTCCAGACATTTCAAAATACGATTTAAGGATATTCAACAAGCCGAACTTCCCAATTTTTTCGGATAATGGTTTATAACGTATCAATGCAGTCAAACACAATCCATGCCATTTCCAATCTTTTGACATACTTATTTTCCAAAATATAATGTGCTCATTAAGAGTTTCACTGCATTTAGTATATTAAACCAGCGTTTGCGCATTAATACAAGTATTAATAATCATATGATAATGCACTTGAAAAAGCGCCCTCAGAGAACTCAATCACTTTCTAGACGTTTTACTTTTGCAGCAAAAGGAAATGCAATTGAATTGTGAGTAACATCACGCTTATTTGGTGCAAATGTGGTTAGTGGCAGCATGCACAGTGTCATCACACAAAGTCACATGGAAGATAAATCACAAATACCCACTAAATGCTGTCCTAAATAGGTGTGCATTTAAGCTCTTTAAATGTGGTCAGGTCAGGGGATGTTCTGACGCAAGTCGGGAGGGGGTTCCAGGCTTTGGGAGCATACGAACTAAATGTACGGTCTCCGAAGTATTTGAGGTTGGTATGAGGAATTGATAGAATTTTGGATTCCAAAAAGCGGGTGGTACGACACTTAGCCTGGTGGGGAAGTACATCTGAGAGATAGGCTGGTGCTAATGAATGAAGTGACCTAAAACTGAAGGACAAAACCTTGAAGTCAATCCATTGCTTGACTGGTAGCCAGTCCAGGTCGCCGAGAAATGGTGTGGAGTGGCAACTTCGACGCTCACGACAGGCAAGCCTAGCTGCATAGTTTTGCACCAGCTGCAATCGCCTGATCGCACATGCCAGTAAGCAGTGAGTTGCATTGATATAACGAACGGGATAGTTTAAAACGGAAAACTTGAGCAATTAAATTATGTACTTGGTACTAAATACTATTTATTAAAGCTCACAGTGCAAGGTTTTTGGTTGTCACACGGTAAAGCAATACTTTTCTATCGTATTTCACAAATTTTCTCGGCGCGTCTCTTTTTTAGGTTCCACTGGAACACTAAAAGACATCGCACCAAATCCGGATTCTCAAAAACGTACGTTTAAGAATGAAGGCATTGATAAACTGAGAACCTATTCATTGACATCGTTCTGCCTTATATACCGTTCACGGCTGCATTATTCCCAGGATACTTAGCCCGGAAGCATAGCACAGACCTTGGTTGACCGCTTAACTGAGGCCATCCTTAGGCGCATTGAACGATTGGCTACGCATGCAATGTCCCTTGCCATGCGATTAGTAAGGCTCGGCGCATGTGCCTAGAATCGGAGGCCATTAATCGGCAAGTTCAGTCAATCACGAAAAAGTGAAAGAGGTCACTCATTGTAAGTATCTGATTCCAAAATAAGGTACAACCGAAAGCTTATTTCACATTCGTATTAATGTCAAAAGCCCACCAGGGTATATGCAACAAGTGTCTGCATAGCAACCATTTGGAGAGAACGCAGGTTGAAAAGAGATTATTCCTATTTCTAAAGACGTGACTCGTGATGTAAAAACCTAACGTATGGTATTACAGTCAGATAGCGTCGCACTAGGTCCGCTTTCCCTGTACACTGCTTTAAAGCTTGGTTTATTCGTCCAACGAAACACCACGACTTATTCAAATTCCACCACCCCTTATAATATCAATTAGTAATAACGTTCTCTTTTATATTTATATAAAGTATATTCAAATCTACGTAAGCTTGATTTATGAAGTTTATAAAAGGAGCAAACATTTTCACAGTATCTCTTCCGTATGTAGCAGCAAATGCCAGCGAGGATCTTGAAAGGGAAGGGTAGTTTTCCCAGCTGGGTGAAACTAACCTGAAAACTTTGCGTCCCCAGTAAGTTTCATATATTACTAATGAAACACATTTGAATGGTCATACGTCGATGTGTAGGAACATCTAGCGATTTCATCATTTGCACCAGATTACTGCTGCAGCATATCTTGCAGTTCTCTATACCACAGGGCTGTTCAGCTCTATTTCCAGAAAGGCTTCGAGACGTTAGCCATTTTGCTTGAAGTAAAAATTTCGGCGAAGCCAGAATGTATTACCGCCACGTATAATACAACCCACTCCAAAAAGGTGAAAGATAATTTGTTCATTTATTTCACAGCGGCCACGCTCCCCAGATTTAACTCGAGTACAGGAAGCGCCAGAAACGTTTTCTGTTATTTCGTTATCAAATTTCATCGAGTAGGAAATAAATTAAGTATAGTGCAACAATCTCGCAGTAGCAAGCACTAGTTTTCGGCGCAAAACTATAGGCATTTCAGTGATATGGCACAGCCCCTTCACGGTAAAGATGCAGGTTAATTTATAAGTGATTAATAGCAAAATTGTTCCAAGAAACCTGCCCCGTTCGAGATCAGTAATCACCGTTGCAAGTGCGCCTGAACAGCTCTCAAAATTACCCTCAGCTGCTGTAAAATCTTTCTCTGAGAACCAGTTTAACTCACATAGATTTAAAGGTACACCTTGTTTCTATCTATTTTTGCCTTTGACATTTGCACTAGCTGCTTACAATAAGCCTCTGAGCTGAGGAAACCCAAGCCCTAGCTTCTGCAGTCGGATGTTCTAAAATGCATCCAAGGCAATCCTTGTAATCCCCATTTCTTCTGATTTGCTTGTTGGTAGCTTTCTAAATGAGTAGCAATAACTAGAGGGAAGTAATAAAACAGTAATGCATAACGAGCTACTACCTCCTTGATAATTAATTCAATTTGGTTCTAAGAAGCGATTAATCGGCAACCCATTGGGAAAGCAAGGTAAATCTAAAATTCCTTTATATAATTTATTTAGCTGCAGAGGAACCTAACTGGCTATCGCTTTAGCTTGCAATGGCGAATCCACACTTGCCCTCTGAATTACATAAACCTGTATCCACATCCGTGATTTAGTAGGACTAGATTCCTTGGCTACCAAGTGTGAGCCCAAATATTCTTTCAGAATCTGACAGTGACTAAACTCATTAGTGGTTTCTAAATTTGCATGACCAGGATCCGCGATTGAAAATAACTAAGCTGAAACACACACACACACACACACACACACACACACACACACACACACACACACACACACACACACACACACACACACACACACACACATACATATATATATATATATACATTTGTGTGTATGTGAGCGTGTGTGCGTGTGTGTGCGTGTGTGTGTGTGTGTGTGTGTGTGTGTGTGTGTGTGTGTGTGTGTGTGTGTGCGTGCGTCAGTGTGTGTGGGTGTATGGGTGTGGCTGACGAATCCTCATTTGCCAACTAAGTTACTTAAACCTTTATCCTAATCCGTGAATTATTATGAATTGATTCTATGTCTATAAAGTGAGCACCCAAATATTCCTTGAATATCTGACGGCGATTAAAGTCATTAGTGGTTTCTTAATTTGTACAACCAGGATCTGCGATTGAAAATAACTAAGTTGTAGCTGCTAAAATAGCCAATGCGAAGGGAAGTAGTGACAGGCAAACTTTGCTCGTCTATATATGTACGTACATCTGCAAATAAAAATATAAATAAATAAATATATATATATATATACATATATTTTATGTGGGTGTTGGCGAATGTGTGTGGCAGCTTGCTTTCGTGCTTGCCTGTATTAGTAAGCCGTAACGGCTCACTAGTTATGATGGTTGGTTTTCACGACTTTGGCCCCAGGTCTTGGGCTCGAATCCTGCGAAGGGTTATCCTTTATCGCCACTGCAGCTGTGGTGATAGCCGTAAAGTCTCTTCTATTGCTATACTAAAAAAGACTGTTAAATCAGCTATTAAAAAAGAATGTGCATTTGTTCGCTTGCATGCATGCGTCTGCTTGCCTATGTGTGCCTTTCCATGTTCGGCTCGGTGTGTGAATGTGTGTCTTTACTCTGTGCGTCTGTGCATCTGTGCATCTGTGCGTCTATACGTCTGTGCGTCTGTGTCTCTGTGTCTCGGTGTCTCGGCTATACTATAATATATATATATATATATATATATATATATATATATATATATATATATATATATATATATATATATATATATATATATATATATATATATATATATATATATATATATATATATATATATATAGTAGTCAAATATATAATAGTCAAAAACTAAGCTTTTGAGAGAAGCATTTTTGCTTCCAGTGTTTCTGCAATTATTTTTCCGGGAAGTCCTCTTGAATGAATATCGGATGAAAGAATACTCCACTTTAAAAAAATCATAATATGAATAATAATACCCTTGATGAAGCAGCCTCAGAGAACTAAATCTCTTGCTAGATATCTCACATTTGCTGCGAAGGAAACGCGATTAAATGATAGGATGTATCATGCTTGAAAAATAACAGCAATAACGTGGTTAGGGTTGACATGCACAGGTTCAGCAAGCAACTGTGGTTAGTAGCAGCTTGCACAGTGTCAGCACCCATAATAACATAAAGGACGAATCACAGTGACCTAATAATTACTGTCCTAAATAGGTACGTTCTAAATTGTTTTTAAATATGGTCAAGTCAAGCAAGTTGTGAGTCAAGAGTCGGTTCCAGGCTTTGGGAGAATACGAACTAAATGCACGGTCTCCAAAGAATTTGAGATTTGAGCGAGATATTTTTAAACTGGTAGATTCCAAAAAGCTGGCCAGTATCTTGGCCTAATAGAGGAGTATATCTGAGAGGCAGACCGGAGCCAAAGAATGAAGTGACCTAAAAGTGAGAGACAACACATTTAATTCGATCCGGTGCTTGACTGGCAGCCAATACAGGTCGGCTAGAAGTGTTGTGATGTGAAAATAACGACACTAACAACAGCAGTGCCTAGCTGCAGAGCTTTGCACCAGCTGAAATGGTCTGAACTGCACATGAGAGTAGGCCAGCAAGCAGTGAGTTGCTGAAGTCAAGACGTTATGACACCAATGCCTACACCAACGTAGATGTGGTATCTTTATCTAAATAAGCCCAACTTTTAACAACATTATGCAGCTGAAAGTAAGCATACTTGACTGGGAAAATGATGTGCTCGTCTTATGAAAGTTCGCTATTGGAAAGTAGCACTTAGATTTCGTGCAAATTCAAACGAAGATATGCTGGCAGAGCAGATTTTCAGTGTAAGCCTTTTTATTTTCCGAATCGTACTTGGTTTTCCTATAACTAGTAAGTTAGTTTTATCATAATTTAATTTAAGAAAATTTGCTGCCATCCATGTGCTGATGTCATCAATACATGCAGCAAGGGAGTTGAGAGAATTCGAGGTGCTTGAAAGCTGGGAGCGATCGAAGCAAAGGTAAAAGTGAGTTTAATCTGAATAGGAGTGAAAGCCTAGATTCTTCTTGGAAATCACATCAGCAAGAGTGAGACTTTAAGCGGTGAAAAGAACCGGACTAGCATAGAGCCTGAGGTACCCCATACTTCAGAGGTACCTCGGATGATTCTTGTTCATTCAGGTCAATACTCTGGAGTATTCCACTGAGATAAGACCTGAACCATTGCAGAGCATTGTCAGTGATACCCACGCGAGATGAGAGGCACTCTAGAAAAACTTGGTGATAGATAGTATCAAAAGCTGCCGAAAGACCGAGCAAAACAAGCAGAGACACTCTACTCATGTCTGCATTCCTAAGTTGGACGGTGTACACATTAAGAAATGCTCATTCTGTGGAGTGATGAGCTCTAAAGCCAGACTGGAACATACTAGCAAGTTTTGAAGTTTAAAAATATGATTTCAGCTAGTCCGATACCACTCTTTTCAGTGTCTTTGATAGGAATCATAGAAGGGAGATTGGGAAGTAGTTACTCAGGTCATCTTGTCCTAGTGTCGCCTTCTTGAGGAATGGTTTGACTGCGGCTTTTTTAAAGGTGCCGGGACATGACCTGAGACTAATTACGTCGTACTATTAGGAGTTTAGGCTGAATTTCAAAACGTATTTTACTTAAGCACATATTTCAAGAGCATCAAACCCTAGAATATTCTATGGCGTCCAGAGTGAGTAGCTCAGCCCACCCGACCCTCACTCGCCTGCCAAAAGTGCTTTGGGCATTGCGTAGGCGATGCTTTACATCGGGTAAAAGCATTTCGCTAGTCCAGCGCATACGAAAGCCGCTCCCCCACCAGGAAGGAGCTGGAAGAGACTTTGCGTAATGTCGGGCTGGGCTGAAGGAGTTTTCTCCGCTGGCTTCATGTTAGGTTATTGGCTCCGTGAAGCGCTTTACGCGAGTTCGCGAACGCGGCGCTAATCTGACCTTCCCTGGCTGTCTGTCAATACCGATTCAGTGTTAACCGTCGTCGTCAATCGTCGTCGTTTTTTTCAAATCACTCAAAAGCAGACGGTAGAGGTGCGAGGTCCGGAGCCGCGTGTATTAGCATCGCCCCACAATCCACACCGGTGCCTTTAGCTTTCAGAAGGTCGCGCTTTGAATGCCTAGGAGAACGAGTAGGACGACGAGGAGCAGGAGGAGGAGAATGTGGACGCCGCGTGCTACTCTCACCGAGGACGAGGAGGACACTGGAATCGAAAAGTGGGAGAACGAGGAGGAGAAGGAAGCGGAGGAGGACGTGGGGAAGCTTCGGGAAGGGGCGGATGAGTCGGAAGAGGGATGGGGACAACGATTAGCTGCTTAAGGACATTTTTAATCTATAACTTCTGCGTGCTACTATTGTAAATGTGCGTTGCTGGGCATTTGCATACCTTTTCGCTGATGCTGTTTGCTGCAGTATAGTGGTGGACGTTTGAGTTTCTGATACATGTAAATACTACCTAGCAGTAACCACGACTATTTCTTCAAAGAGAAACACACTTACAACCTGGAAAAAGCTGCAATTTCTGGAGGCACTTAAATCGAAATGGCCACCCGCTGTGGCTGAGCAGCTCAGCCAGAGCCACGTGAGCCAGTTACCTATATCCGGAATAAAGAAAGCAGAAAAAAGAGATCTCCGCGAAGCGCTAGTCAACGGAATCTGAGTCAAGAAAGAAAACGTGAAATTAGAAACGAATAAGTTGCCAGTTCTTTGATGGAATGGTTGTATCAAACGCGGCAGTAAATGTTTACCGTTAAACGTGCATTATTGACGAAAGGGGCTGTAGCTAGCTGCGCCGCTCAACTGTACTCCATTCAATCCATCAAGTGGCTTGCCGGAGCATCGTACAATTTAGCATAACATTACGCACATGACGATTGTCACTGAAAGGCCTGGTTCGGATCCTACCAGAGCCGAAATAGAATTACCAACGTCTTTCCCACCTCGGGAGAACAGTGTGATGCTTCCGATATCTCCAACGTCGACGCAACAGGCCTATTCTGCAAAGTCGCACCCTTGGGCAGATTAGCTACCACTGGTACTCAACCAGCTTGCCAAAAGGCTCTGAAATAAATAATTACAGTGCTTCTTTTCTGCAGTGGCACTGAAAAGAAAGCACTTTAGTTGGGGAAAGGCGATCCAATTTTACTTTCAAATTTCTGGTTCACCTTTACCGTATTTAAGCAGTAGCAATCCTTGGACAAACTTTAATTTAGGGCGATATACTTCTTAAGTGTGATCTGAAGCGGGAAATCGGGAAGTCATTATAATTGTCGATTACGCGGCTCGTCATAAAGGAGCTAGAACGATCGAGGACATTAAACTAGACCTCAGGCCTCCAGATGCGACATCTCGTATGTAGCTGCTGGATTAAGCAAACATTCAGGCCACGAAAGTCCACTGCAAAACGCAATTGATATGGTAAGTTCTTCTGGCCATTGAAGAAGGAAGGTCGATGATTGATTATACAAAGAATTTCGATATGCTAGTAGCCTTGTGCATGTTAAAGCAGTCGTGTTTGCTAGTATCGCCAACTACGATCCGATACTGTTTCATAAAAGCTGGTTTTCCGATTGTTGGTACGCGTGACAATGAACACGAGAATCTGCCGATTCCTGCAGTGGTTTCTGAGCGAGGAAAATCACTCTTGCAGGAAGATTGCGAAGCTTTCGCAGACTGTGATAACGTAGTCGCATGCCACGGCAGGTAAATTGATACTGAAATTTGCAATCTAGTACAGCATGAGGACCACAATGGGGATGACGAAAATGACACAGGGGACCTTGAGAAGATTCCATTTCGGGAGATATTCCGAGTAACGCAAGTAGAAGCGCAACATGCAGTGCAACTGTTTCTGATTACTTGGACCAAAATCTGTAAGAATACCAAGAACTATGCAATTGCAGATAAGATCGAGAGAAAAAAATGCATATTGCAAAATCGCATCCAGCGGAAAATTACTACCGTATTTACATGATAACAGTATAATTAGGCGTTCCTTGATTGTTTTACGATGCTTAGTTTGAATCAGCAAAGTTATTTGCCGTTTTAAATAATATTAGTCTCACTCCGTAAATACGGACATTCCTCATATTGGAAAGCCGATTGGCTGGCCCGACCATATTCTTATAAACGCAATCAAGTGTACACTGCTTGTCGTTTTGCAGGTGCTCTTTTTTGCAATACGCGACGGCTCGCACAAAACTCAACACATATACATACTATTCGTGCTCATTGTCACAACTTAGCATGTGTTTGAGTGGAATTATTTTACATTTCTGCAAGGCATGGCCGTAGCTTTCAATGGCAGAAAAACATCTTCAAATGTGTGCCGGTGGTAATGACATGTGTACAATTTTATTTTGCATGAATAAAATGTTCAACTCATTATAGTTTTGATAAATATATTATTGTAATCTGGAGCATTGGCAATTGATTGAAAACCCGTGTTTTATTTATGAGGCATTTCCATTTATTCTAGAAGTCCAGGGGGAATTCTCACTCTGATTTATCGAATAAGGCTATTTTATTTGCTGAAGTCATCGAGTCAGAAGAGTCTAGCTACGCGTCTTTTACTTTGGAATGGCCTTAAGTATCGCGCATACCTAATCTGTAGCAATTGATTTTTTATATTTAGGACTCGATGAAACATTAGGGCGATGTCACATGCGTGTGTCTTTTTTTAGCAAATGTACCAAAACATGAACCGACAACAGGGATCGAAGTAGCTGACATTTCAAGCGAAGGTAAGCCTGCATATGTTTGTCTTTATGCAAAATAAAGTACACAAAATATTAAAAAGTACTTTATTTTATTTCGCTAAAACAAATTTGCTATAATGGCCATTTTTTTCTACCGATGAAACGCGAAGAAAATTGTACCTGCATCAAATAGTCAGAGTTGACTCTCGAGTAAAAGTGTTGTAGGAGTGCTGCTATACTAAATTTCCCGCCAGAGAATCAGATATAAATTGCCTGAAGACATTTCGCTGCTATTTCTTGACCGAACTTTAGATGCCCCCTTTGCATCTGGATTTGTCTCCTGCTTAATCAGTTTGAAGTCCAGTTAGTTACTGATATCATTCCGCATTGCTTTCGCTTAGTAAAAAGTATGCAATATCTGAATGGGGAAGAAGCTTCCATATCTGCTGTGGTGAAGGAGCCTCGATGCTTTTCTGAATTCATCAACGTTAGAGGTAAACCGCAGGACAAGCCGATTAAAATAGTCGAATCGTTTACCTTGTTTACGGTCTGTAAAGCACCCGACAGCGTGGAGATGCAGAGGTCGCTTTGCGAAAACACAACAAGAGTTAGGTAATTGGCATACTGTCATATTGCAGCAATGTTATATTGCTGTTAGTCATCGGCATGAGCATCCAGTAATAAATGCGTTCTGATAGTTTGCCTGCCCTTAGAGCTCGAACCTTATGATAAACATGCATATAGTACGCTCAGTTTAGTTGGAAATCCAGTGAGCATTGGCTTATATTTCATTGCTAGCTTACTCGTTTCTTATTCAGTATATATTACTAACTCGAGGGTTTTCTAGATTCCAGTAATCAGTGCCATTTTTGTATTTTTAAATTACGTCACAGAACTGTTGTTTCTTGCGGTTAAGGTGCTCACCCCGACCAAGGCCTGGCTGAGGTCGTGGGCTCGAGCCCCGAGGCATTTGTGACGCAGTTGAACTGAGGTTGAGTTCTCAAGGGGCCCTAAACCAATGAAGTTTATTTATTTGTTTTTATTTACGGTATATCGCTCATTCTAGCATTAGTTAATACGTTACCGTGAGTGCGATACCTTTTAGGATAGTGACCGTTGGTTGTTTTTTCTCTCCTTTAGGAAGTTGTAAAGCACACCAATGCACCTTTCAAAAAAGCTGTAGTCAGGCCACTTCTCAAGAAAGCTACACTAGACCAAGAGAACTTAAGCAACTACCGCCCAGTCTCCCTTCTACCATTCCTATCAAAGACACTGGAACGGGTCGTGGCAGACCAGCTGAACTCGTATATCGAAACCTCACACCTTGCTAGTACGTTCCAGTCTGGCTTTAGAGCTAATCACTCCACAGAGTCAGCATTGCTTCGGGTATACAACGACCTACTTAGGAATGCACACATGGGTAGAGTGTCTCTTCTTGTTTTGCTCGATCTTTCGGCAGCTTTTGATACCATCGATCACAAAGTACTTCTAGAGCACCTCTCATCTCGCCTGGGCATCACTGGCACTGCCCTGCAGTGGTTCAGGTCCTATCTCAGTGGGAGACTCCAGAGTGTTGACGTGAATGGACAAAGATCATCTGAAGTACCTCTAAAATATGGAGTACCTCAGGGCTCTGTGCTAGGTCCGGTCCTTTTCACCGTTTATACTCTCCCTCTCGCTGATGTGATTGCCAAGCACAATCTAGGCTTTCACTTCTATGCGGATGACACTCAGTTGTACCGTTGCTTTGATCCCTCCCAGCCTTCGAGCACCTCAAATTCTCTCAACTCACTTGCTGCATGCATTGATGACATCCGATCATGGATGGCAGCAAATTTTCTAAAACTAAACGATGATAAAACTAACTTACTAGTTATGGGCAAACCTAGTGTTATTCAGAAATTGAAAAGGCTGACTTTCAAAATTGGCTCTGCCAGCATATCTCCAGTTGCATCAGCTCGAAATCTAGGTGTCATATTCCAAAGCGACCTCTCGTTAGACGACCACATCAGCTCCACAGTCAAATCAGCCTATTTTCAGCTTCATAACATTGCTAAAGTTAGGGCTTGTTTAGATAAGGATACCACGTCCAAGTTGGTCCATGCGTTCGTGACATCTCGTCTCGACTTCTGCAACTCACTGCTTACAGGCCTACCAGCATGTGCGATCAGACGATTGCAGCTGGTGCAAAACTCTGCAGCTAGGCTTGTCTGTCGTGAGCGTCGCAGTTGCCACATTACTACTCCACTTCTCGCCGACCTGCACTGGCTACCAGTCAAGCAACGGATTGACTTCAAGGTTTTGTCGCTCACTTTTAGGTCTCTTCATTCTATGGCTCCAGCCTACCTTTCAGATATACTACCCCATCAGGCAAAGCATCGTACCACTCGCTTTTCGGAATCCAACAGTCTAGAAATACCTCGTACAAACCTTAAATCCTTTGGAGACCGTGCATTTAGCTCGTATGCTCCCACAGCCTGGAACTGCCTCCCGACCTGCATCAGAACATCCCCTGACCTTACCACATTTAAAAGAAACTTAAAAACATACCTATTTAGGACAGCATTTAGTGGGTCCTTGTGATTCGTTCTCGATGTGCTTATGTGTGCTGACACTGTTCATGCTGCCACTAACCACATTTGCATGCTGACCCAGTGCATGTCACCCCTAACCATGTAATTCATTTTGTTGATTTTTCAAGCACGATTTTACTTACTATTCTATTGCGTATCACTTTGCAGCAAATGTAAAGCGCCTAGAAAGAGATTAAGTTCTCTGAGGGCGCTTTATCAAGTGCAATATTATTATTATTATTATTAATTCTTGGCTCAGATAGGGTACTTTATCAAAATAGCCATTTTAAGTAGCTTGTGCTAAAATGTCTTGCAGCCAGAGGAAGAAGAGAGAAAGTGCAATATTAAACCTGACTCAAAGCACCGATTTAAAACGAGCTAATCAATAATAGTTTAAAAGCGCCTAAATCCATGTAAATTAATATTAATTATTTTGGAAAATCTGCCAATGGCTATTAATGATTGCCAACAAGTAGACAAACGTGGCTGAACTTAGATAAAAGGAGTTTACATACACTACGTGATCTAGGCATACCTTCTAAATATACATCTTCCGATCTTTACCGTAAATCTGGGCGGACATTTATATGAAGTTTTAAATTTTCAACAGAACGCTAATATTAATTTATCTTTTTAATTGGCCACCTCTACTGACGCAGCGATTATGCACTTTACAATGTAGAAGGAAATTCTACCAAAACAGTTAGTATATTGGTCGGCATACTCGCTCTTGTCATTGCCGTTACTGGCATTTCCCTCTGGGCGCTTCTCAGCAAATTTGGTGGAGATCAAATTCAAGACGGCTTCATCGAAAGCAAAAGCTGCAGCCGCTCTGAATTGACTGAAGGTAAAGGTGACCAACTGTCGTTTAATCGTTCAGCTTCATCTCAGCACTCTTTCGGTGGGAGCAGCACTGTGGGTGCCTCAAAGATTGAAGGCAGCTTGGCTGCATCATCTGCGGGAAAAACTGAGATGACGGCTCTGGAACTTGCGTCGACCCAGAGCTCTAGCTGCAACCTTCATCAGTAAAGTGGGACCAATTTTTTTAGTAATGCATAATTTGTCTAGCTTCTGCTTTCCTAGACCAGGTGTTAGTCATTATTTTGTCTCCTATTAGATTTTGAATGAATTCTCTAAAGCTAATAAAAGGCTTCGCATATTCCTGTGATTTAAAATGCAAGTTTGTTTGACTGCTAGGTAGCAACTCGCGAAGACAGCGTTCTGAGTACAAGTAATGACTACTTGCGAAACTTTCATATCGCTTTCAGAGAATGATTTATAAATATATCCACTTCTATAATTTTTGGTGAACTTGAGTTTTCATTAATGGTCGTAGCCCAGCGTAAAGTCTTAATCAATGGCAATTATCAGCAATTAGTGTCTGGTTTGTTAAAGTCTAGTTCAAATTTAAACCAGCTGTTTTTTTACCATTGGAACAGCCAGAAATTTCCCGTTGCTTCCGTAATATTGCTATGAGTGACCAAAGATTAGGATCTGGCCTGAGAGAGTAAACATACTAATCCAAGTAAAGGCTGTAACTTCTATTTAAAAAAATTAAAAAGAAAGTTTACTCCATGACTAAGTAAAAGTCATGGTAGTCAGCATGGACTCTTCACGAGTCTAAGCGCCGTATTCTTTATTATCTTGAAAAGACAAACGATGAAGTATTAAATTTTGATGAAATTAATTCTGAATGTCCTCATTACATCCACCACTTGATTTTGTTGAAAACGAAGCTGCAATGACATCACTGCCGATCGAATTATTTTGGTCAAGTATGCTAAAATTGGGTTGGTTACTATACTAGAATAAACTGCATACTTTTGGTACTCCCTTTAAACATACGTAAGTGCAAAGAATGCGATTTTTGAAATTGTGCACCTATTTCCCTCCGATTAGTTTTCTTGGGCCACAAATGAAGTACGTCAAATGATTCTGATACTTGCATAACAACTAACGTGAATCAGAGGATTCAAACACTGTCAGAGAGTCGTAGCACATTTAGATAATCGAAGCTATTGCAATGGCAGCCGATTACAAAAGCAGCAAACAGCTGCAATTCCTTACTGTAAACTTTCCCATTCATCAACGTAGCGGATTCCTCTTATGCAGTGGGGAACATGTTTTTGTTACTAATTACACAGTTAGATGCTCAGGTAGTCAGCACCTCACTATGTTGGACTCCAGAATGAGTACACTTGAAATCTGCTCTGCCTAAAAAAACTACACGATTTCAATAGCATGATTTCGGTATCTGTGGTTGATGTTCAAGTTTATTGCTATTATAATCAATAAATGCCTGAGGATAATTTAAAAGTGTAAACCCGATAAGCATAAATCAGGCTTATTAGCATATCTATGGTTGATGTTCAAATTTAGTGCTATAATTATCAATTAATGCCTGCAGAGAATTTAAAAATTAGAATACGATAAGCATAAATCAGGCTTATTAGCTGTTCGATCTGCTCAGTGAGATATTTAATTGCTACTAATCATATTCAACCCCAGCATCGTTTTTAAAATCATGACTTTTCTGACCTTTCTTCAGTTAGAATGCCAACGAACTAAGATCATTTGAAGAGCCACTTAAGCATGAGGTAAATTAAAATGCTTTGCTTTGTCTGCTTTTAATCACAACTTTAGTACAAGTTATACTGTCCTTTTGATCGATGTGATTGCTAAGTAAAATCAATGCTGGTACTTATATGTAGATAGAACATGGCAGTTCTGACGCTTCGAACCTTTTAAATCAACAAATCCTTTGAATTTACGTGACGTCCCAACCAACATACAAGTTACGGGAAACGACATTATTCTCAGAAATTCCAAAGCTAAAAACTTATAATTGGCTCTATTTTTCACAACTTAAAAAATCTGCTTGAAATGTTTACGTCTAGTTCCAAGCTGAATTGTTATGCGAAAATGACGGCTGTTGAAAAATATTCCCTCTTGATTTGTCTACTGCGAGCTTCATAGTAGCTATATTTCACTTATTCTAGCCGACCTTCGCTAGCTCCAGTCAAGCAGAGTACCAAATTCAAGGAATCTTCACTCACTTTTAGGTTTCTTAATTTTCCACCCTACCTATCAGAACTACTCTTTCGCTGGACTAATTTCGTGAGACCTCCATTTCTTTCTGAGTTAAATCGTTAAGCAGTGCTTCGGATGATCTTTAAACCATTTGGAGCTTGCAACCATATCATCCGGCACCAAAACATCGAACTCAGTTCTGATTCTCGTGTAATTTGGTTGGTTCACCTAGTTCGTCTTATATGCTTCTGTCAGCTAACACTGCCGTTGTAACTAACCAAGTTTATAACTAATGACAGTAAAAATTCGTTTTTCTAACCACGTTATTTGGGTTGTAATTTGGATGGTACCACCAATCATGTGTTCATATTGTCTTAATAAAATATATGAGTAGCTTAGAAAGAGGTTAAACTTTTAATGGGTGATATACCAATGCAAAATAAATATTACTATAATTTACCTAAAACCACGAACAAACTGTGTCTATATTTCGTGGGCCGCCTAAGCGAGAAACTCAATCGAGGCTGACTTCAAAATTTTCTCTTCTGCGTTTACATGTTAAATTACCTGAACCAACTACCTACCGTAAAGTGATTTTTCCAACTGATATTGAACACAGTATAAAAACTACAAAAATTATATTTCATATATATATATCGCCTCAACAGAACTTGATCTCTATTCAGGCGCTTCACATATGCCTCGGGGCTCGAGCCCACGACCTCAGTCAGACTTTAGTCGGGGCGAGCACCGTAACCGCTAGACCAAACCAGCTCGGCAACCACTAACTGACTAAAGCAATCTCTTTCCCATTTCATTTGTGATGCTGCAGATATTCAGTTCTTTAACGGTACATTCAAATATTCGGTCATGAGCGTAACAAATATTTTCTCATTGGAATAAAAGCAACTTGAGTGCATGGCAATTATTGATAAATCTATGGTGCGGTATCGATATTTCTCAGTGGCTGAATGAGTATACCTGGAGCGGTTAAGGTGCTCGCCCCCTACCACGGTCTGGCCGAGGTCGTGGGCTCGAGCCTGGAGGCATTTGTGAAACGCCTGAATAGAGATTAATTTCTCTTGGGGCGTTATACAAATGAATGGTATTATATAAATATATATATAATTTGTAGGCTCATTTAAAGATGGACATGTCCTCTGGGTTTGACGTTCCCACTCACCATTCTTGCAACATTAGTTTTGGCACCAATTTAAATGCTCTTTTATGCCTATAAATGCTGGGTGTTCAGACGGTTTTTGTCGAGATTTTAGCTGAAAGTCTAACAGAAAGTCGGCCACTACATCGCGGCCCTAAGTAAAGACTACATGTCGAAGTTTCAGTATTAAAACGTCACGAAAATCATTTCAAACATAATAGGTTCATTTAACCATGCATGAAACCGTGATAACTTAATCTATTTGGTTTGGTCAGGTGGTTAAGGTGCTCGCCCCGACAATGGTCTGACTGAGGTCGTTAGCTCGAGCCCCGAGGCATATGTGAAGCGCCTGAATGTAGATAAGTTCTCTTGGGGCGCTATATAAATGAATTATATTTATGTGTCTCCTTGTTATTGAATAATCAATTATCCCATAAATCGATTCATCTAAGCTTTTCACTGACTGCTGTCTTTGAAACCAGGCTTCAGCATGCCTCACCGACCATTAGCCTTTAGATCGGGTATACCAAAGGCACATTTGGCTCTAAAGACTAAAAAACTCCATCCTTTAACCAGACTTTGGTTGAAAAAATATGAATTCTCTAAAGTTAGCCTAGGTATCTTCTGAATATATCGGAAGAAAGTTATGATTGCGATCCAAATTTAAGTTCCTTTTAGTTTGATAAGTTACTAGTATGCCAGCAGGATTAATTAATAACCCGAGACAAGTGAGCTGGGTTGGTCCAGCGATGAAGGTGCTCGCCCCGACTAAGGTCTGGCTGAGGTCGTAGGCTCAAGCCCTGAGGCATATCTGAAGCGCCTGAATAGAGATTTAGTTTTCTTAGGGCGCTATACAAATGAATTATTTTATTATTATATTATTAAGTGCCTAGAACAAAGTTTCGTTAATCCTCCTATGTCATCTAAAATTATCATAGCTATTATAAAGCAAACAGAATGCATACGAATCAACAGCTGAGACTAAACTGGTGTTGGATATAGACCGATGTGAATTATAGTGTGTTAAGAAGGCAACTCAAATGAAGAACTTATCATGCAGGTGAAGGAGACTCATTAAAGGATCCACTTCAGACTGTGACTTCTTCTATACTCTCAAGCGTTTAACTCAATAGAAATACTTTCACAGGAGGCTAAACACACATAAACAAACAACAGCAAGACACGTGACAGGACAATATGCCCCGACCCAATATGTCCCGGACATAATGTCTCTGACAAAATGTCCCAGGACAAAATGTCCCCATACAAAAATGTCCCAGACAAAATGTCCCCACATGTGATATAAGATTAGTAATATTAATGTTATTTTGAACATATTTTATTATTAAAAGCTAGAGGGAAATAAATATAAAAGAGTGGGAAGTTATATCCAGCTATTTGGAGACAGTCTTTTCTCATACAACATCAATTCTAATCTAATCACATCTATCACCTACTATAACAGTTTTTAGTATAATAACCTTCACTGCAACTTCCACATATTTATACGTTTACAGTGAATCAGAAGCCATTCATTAGTAAATATTACTGTAAACTCTGATATAATATCATTTAAGTTTGCTTGAATTATATGACTATGGCACATGGCTTCATTTGAAGAAGCATATGATTAACTAAAGATGACCATTTAAAGAGGCCTTTGATTAAATGCACATGTATATGTCGAGACTGATGAACACAATAATCTCTCTTCAGCCTTCATTAAATATTTAAACTTTTCATGCTACATTTTATTAGTGAAATATCGAAGCCTAATTATTATGCATATTTAAAATAACATTAATATGAGTAATTTATTGTAGCATGTGGGAAATTATTGTCCGGGACGTTTTTGTATGGGGACATTATGTCCATGACCTTTCGTCCTGGTACATTTGGTCTAAGTACCACATGACAGAACAATCACACGAGCTTTTGCTTTTTTTAAACAGTCTTCTAGTGGTTCATGAAAGCTCGGATTGCACTTGCTGCAATCGTAATGCAGCTGAGCTATTTCTTACATAGAGTACATTAGCTTCCAGAAAGACAACTAGTTCTCTTTTTTCCTAGTAAACATATTCGACTGTCGTTGTGATTGCTAGGTTACGAAAAAAGTTGGTTGCATAAGCTGCGAAAGAATAGGAGATTTAGGAATGAAGGTAATTGATGCAAAAATACTTCTGGTGCTGACATACTTGCTAAGTAATAAGTTGGACCCAGCATGGCCGAGATCACTTAAAAATCAAGAATCGCTCACAATAAAATCATGCTAATAACCAGTTTTTTTTTACAGAATTCGGGATCTAAAATATGCTCAATGTATTTGGTGCATGAAATTTAATATTAATATTCTAAATGATCTGTTAAGGATGCACTTAGTTGATGTGATCTAAGTTGACCACAGTAGCAATTAACTCTAGCTGCTTATAATGCATAGCGAGAGAGGATCATTCAATGGTCCAAGATAAGCACCCGTAAGTCCGATAGATCAGATAGATGAGTTATAATTTCTCACTTTATATATTCAAGATCATGATACAAGAAAAACTACGTTATTGTTTGGAAGACAAACTGTTTTAAAATATTAAATTTCTATCAAAACGCGCCGTGCTCATCAAACATGCACCCCCAAATCGCATACAATATAAAGTGATAAAGAAACTGTAGAGAAGGCAAAAAATAAGTTCATATTTCGCTTTTCGTCAAAGCCAGGAGCCCGCAGATGTGGCTGACGAATGATTCCGGGTGTGCTGGCTAGGCCGAGTTGTTAAGGTGCTCGTCCCAACCAAGGTCTAGCCGAGGTCGTGGCTGAAGAATTGTGGCATATGTGAAACGCCTGAATATAAATTAAGTTCTCTTAGGGTGCTGTACTAATTATTATATTAACTTACATTTTTTTAGATAGTCTTAGAAAAGTTTCTTTATTATCCTTTCTGGGAAGCAATGCAATAAGAAATTACTCACCATTCAATCGCGTTTCTCTTTTTTGCAGCCAATGTAAAGCACATAATAATAATAATAATAATAATAATTCACTTGATTAAGCACCCTCAGAGAACTTAATCTCTCTCTAGGCGCTTTACATTTGCTGTAAAGTGAAATGTAATTGAATGGTAAGTAAAATCATGCTTGAAAAACAAACGAAATGAATAATATGGTTAGGGGTGACATGCACAGGGTCAGCATGCAAATGTGGTTAGTGGCAGCATGCACAGTGTCAGCACGCATAAGCACATCAAGGACGAATCACAGGGACCCACTAAATGCTGTCCTAAATAGGTGTTTTTAGGTTCCTTTTAAATGTGATCAGGTCAGGGAATGTTTTGACTCAGGTCGGGAGGGAGTTCCAGGCTTTGGGAGCATACGAACTAAATTCGCTGTCTCCAAAGGATTTGAGGTTTGTACGAGTTCTTTCTAGACTGTTGGATTCCGAATAGTGGGTGGTACGATGCTTGGCCTGATGGGGTAGTATATCTGAAAGATAGGCTGGAGCCTTAGAATGAAGGGACCTAAAAGTGAGGGACAAAACCTTGAAGTCAATCCGTTGCTTGACTGATAGCCAGTGCAGGTCGGCGAGAAGTGGAGTAATGTGGCAACTGCGACGCTCACGACAGACAAGCCTAGCTGCAGAGTTTTGCACCAGCTGCAATCGCCTGATCGCACATGCTGGTAGGCCAGTAAGCAGTGAGTTGCAGAAGTCGAGACGGGATGTCACGAATGCATGGACGAACTTGGACGTGGTATATTTATCTAAACAAGCCCGAATTTTAGCAATGTTATGAAGCTGAAAATAGGCGGATTTGACTGTGGAGCTGATATGGTCGTCTAACGAGAGGTCGCTTTGGAATATGACACCTAGATTTCGAGCTGATTCATTTGGAGATATGCTGGCAGAGCCAATTTTGAGAGTGAGCCCTTCCAATCTCGGGATCACACTGGGTTTGCCCATAACTAGTAAGTTAGTTTTATCATCGTTAAGTTTTAGAAAATTTGCTGCCATCCATGTTCGGATGTCATCAATGCATGCAGCTAGTGAGTTTAGAGAATTTGAGGTGCTCGAAGGCTGGGAGGGATCAGAGCAAAGGTTCAACTGAGTGTCATCTGCATAGAAGTGAAAGCCTAGATTGTGCTTGACAATCACATCAGCAAGAGGCAGAGTATAAACCGTGAAAAGAACCGGACCTAGCACTGAGCTCCGAGGTACTCCATATTTCAGAGGTACTTCAGAAGCTCTTTGTCTATTCACGTCAATACTCTGGAGTCTCCCACTGAGATAGGACCTGAACCACTGCAGAGCAGTGCCAGTGATGCCCAGGCGAGATGAGAGGCGCTCCACATAGAAAGAGATTGAGTTCTCTGAGGTCGCTTTATCAAGAACATTCTTATTATTATAATTAATATTAGTATAAACCAACTGGATAACTTTTTAACTAAATCAACCGATATATAACGGGCACTGTAAATGAAGAAAGCAGGGATAAGGAACTCAAACATATGCACGTTGCAACCACATTAAGTGAGATTTAGCAATAAGTTTAATGTAGAGTACGAAAGGTGGCACGTGGTACAGAATTTTCTGAGACATGCAAACATTAAATACCAATTTTTTATAATATTATCATGTAAAATTACCTGAAACTCAACTAATAATAGAACAATATAACAGTCATACGTTTGACATAGAGCCCTCAGAGAACCTGATATTGTTGTAATCACTTTAAATCTGCTAGGAAGCAGGGTAAATTGTTGAGTGCTTGCATGTTTAACGAACAACGAGAAAAATGTGCTTTGATTTTCAGTGTACAAGGTTAGCATGCTAGTGTAGTTAGTGGCAGAACGCATAAGCACTTAAAGTAAAATCATAGGAACCCACCATATGCTGTGACCATAGATGCATTTTTAGTTTTTTTTTAGTGCGGTCAATTCAGGAGATGTCTTGAAGCAAGTAGGACGTGAGTACCAGGCTTTGTTAGCATACTAGTTAAAGGCACTGTCGCTATAGGATTTGAGGTTTGTAGGAGGTATTTGTAAACAAATAGATTTCGAAAAGCGGGTGTACTATGCTTATTACCGTGGTGGGGCAGTAGATCTGATAGGTGAAGTTGAGCTTAACCAGGAAAAGACCTAAAAGTGATTGACAAAACCTTGAAGTTATCGCATTGGCTGATGGGGAAGGAATGCAGGTCGGCGAAATGTGGTGAGACGTGGTAAGGTGATGCTTATGACACACAAGATTAGCTGCAAAGTTTTGCACCAGCTTGAAGTGTGCGAGCCCACAGGCAGGTAGACCAGCAAGTAGTTAGTTGCACAAGTCAAAACGGGATGTCACAACTGAATGAATCAATATAGACGTGGGATAATTGTCTAAACAATCACGAATTTCAGCAATATTATGGAGCTTAATGTAAGGAGAATCGTTTATGGAGCTGATGTGATTGTTTAATACAAGGTCACTTTGACACACGGCACTATTTATCATCCTATCAAACGCTTGTCTCATCACAGACCTCCAATAGGTAACTAACACAACCATGCATGATCAATTTTAATTTTTTCATTTTCTGGGGAGCACATGAAATTCAGTTCTTTCAATGTTAGCCAACAGAGGGCTGCCAAAATCATTGAGAGTGAAGTTACTGAATCGATAGCTGAATCCACACGGTATTTTTTCCAGAGATGAAAAAGGAAAGGTGACAGTTTAGTAAAAATATAGTAAGTATGTAGGAGATACTTTCAGTGAAAGTGAAGTGCATGGATATAATCATGGCTAACTACTTGCATGATTGTCCGAAAAATGAAGGAAGCTTCCTTCGGCGGACATATAATACTCTGTTGTGGTCGAAAGTGGCTAAAATTACTCCAAACAGTACTTGAAAAGATCTCTTCCTGAAAATGAATCGGAAATTCTGCCAGAAAAGAGCTGCATGAAGTCTTTTGCATTTACTCGGTGGACAGATAAACGTATTAGTTAATTTATTGAAGTGGATGTTTTGCAGCACGAACAATGGTTGGTGATATCCTGATATACATTCATAGGAAATTCCTTAGTAGGTTAATGAAGTGCAACAAATTTTACAGAATTTTAAATTGAGGCTATTGAAAACGCTTGAACGTATCATTTTTGTCTATTTGCGTCTACCTTTATGAAGTGCAGGTAGTTTAACCCAACGATACTTTGACTGCTGCTGATGCCTTTTAAACCGAATTACAACCGTTTATTGTTTTTAGCAGGCTCTGATATTCGTTTGCATCCTTGGAGATAAATTTCTCGATTGGCACCGTAAGAGTGGAGAAATTTGGTGTATATTTTAGAAACCTCTTTCTTTGCATGGTTGCTGCCTTTTTAATTCACATTTCAGCGAAATAGCTTAGCCAGTGGGCAAATCCAAGAGGGTGTTAAAAGTATTGGTTGAATTCCTAAGATGTGGGAGTAAATAAATCTTTTGAAACTTATGGGAAAATGGGGATAGGTTATTTGGTTCATAAATTGTAAAAGGATTTTCCGATTTGCCTGGTTCATTTTCCTATGGATCTTACAAGTAAAAAGAAAAAGTAGGTCTATCGAGCACCCCTTAGAGGTGCGGCACACTAGTCTTCCCATCTCTCACCATTATTTGTGGTACAAAATAGAATTACTACTTCAGTACTCAAAATCATGATCTACTTACTGAAAAGCGAGCACACCACCCCCAGCCTGAGGCACGGGTATAGCAGAAGCTCAGTTACTGCTCAAGACGTTGGAGGGCTAAAGCTTTCACCCTGGGGCACGATATGGGTTTTCTAAATAACTCATGGAGATGGAAATAGCACCCAACCTTTTTAATCATCAGCCTAATTAACCTCAATTAGAGACTCCATCCATTGAGGAGACCTCAGACATGTTTACGTTATCATATTGATTTTTTTATTTTAGCTAACTTTGAGTTTTTTACCGATTCTTTTAGTCACTTTTTAGCTCAGTAAAGGCTGAGTGCTTCTGTCAAAATTAATGCCGCGATCAACTGCTACATCATGTCCAGTCTGAGTTTCTATTGTTTCCATGTGCATTTTGGTATATCCGGCATTAAATGGATACATAGGGTAGCTAAAATGCCAATAACCGAACGCTCGAAGATCCAGAAGAGCTGGATGAGTAGAAATCCTAGAGAGAGCTTCATGACCAGTGTGAGCTACATTGAGTTAACTTCTGGATTTCTAAACAATCACTTTGATTCATCCCCTACATTCTTTGTAGCTCAAAGAAACTGTATAAAAAGACAGGATATGTCGCAAGCCTTATTTTATCTATAATATGACACTTGGTGTGTAATAATGAGACAGTTCTACTCTGGGCATAGAGCTGGTACTACCCACTGTGGCTGGGTTAGCCACACGCTATGAGTGATGCTCTACCCTAATACCTCACATTCATTATACGATATATGTAATATATGAATTATATATATTATATATAAGAAATAACATAAATTGATATATCTTTAATATGACATGACATATCTAATAATGAGGCAGTTGCATCGAATCGACTGGTTTACCTTAGCAACACTAACTTATTATTGAATGGTAGCTATGCTCTTCTTTGCTGCCATCGCCAGCTGGAATAAATCTGAGTACCTTCGTGTATATAGGCAATATCCCTTCCTATCAAGCCATGCTTTGAGGCACTAGCTTCACAGGCACGTTTCTCCTCGGCTAGGAATAGCCAAAATGCAGGCTTTGTAATGTAATGTATCTCCGTCAGTAACTCCACAAAGTCATAAAGAAATGTGGGTGTTACACAGGAGAGTTTTGTATAGCACACTCACAGCCTAAGCGGCTTTCGGTAAGCATTCGGTAGCCAACAGACTTCGTCTCACGCAACAAAAAGAAAGTGGGAAGCATAGCAGAGTTAGGAGAGCAGTTGAGGTAGTGAGTAGCATAGAAGTAGCAGTTCAGGACCGCTGAAAAAGATGTGCCATAGTCGGCAGTTGGAGGGTAGATGTCGATGCCTAAGAATTGTGGAAACGAGTTCCACAGTCTAGGACTTGCAGAGCTAAAGCTTCTGTCGCCAACTGTCTTTAAGCGGAGGAATGGGACAGCTAATTTATTGTCCACACAGTACCTGAGGGTGCGAACAGGCTGAAACTGATGCAGCAGTTCAGCTAGGTACGAAGGAGCCAAGCCGTGGCGGGCCTTGTGGGTCAGCGTAAGAATTTGTGCTCGTGGCCTTAAGAGTGGGTTGTGTTTTCTCCACAAAGCCTTAGATAAACATGAAGTTTGAAGAGTTTATCACTCATTTGAGACAGTATTATACCACTTCAATTTGTGTTCTCACGACTTGCTATGGCCGATTCTTTTGTGTATTACTTTGCTAAATGCCCTGATATGAGATCATTCTATTGAGATTCAAGAGTGTAGAGCGTTCAATTCAATGATCTTCATGCTGATCCAAGCTTATCAGCTTAACCCCTGACGGAAACCTTATGATTGCTGAACTGCCCTACCTTCACAGCAAAAGAATTAAACTTCTTTCTCTGAATTATATAATGTTACACTAGTTTCGGAAGCATATCGTTGAGGATTTCTCTAAAAGATCTTCCGGATGTTTCCCACCGTGCCTAAAGGCGGACTGTCTTACTAAATGTAAAAAATACCACGATGAATTGGTGAGACAACAATGAACTTGATACACCACATTTGCAATTACTGGTCTAGTGTTCCTACGAGTTAGCTATCACGTGTCTTGTAGGTAGTCATAGTGCTCTCGTTTTGGATTATCATGATGAATATTGCCTGTATCTACCACTAACCGTATTTGCATGCTGAGTTTGTGCCTATGATTTCTAGCCGTGTATTGCTTGATGACATTAAGCATGATACCACTAGTCATTTGACCATGCTTTACCTACCGGCCTGTGCAATCAGGCACTTACAGCTCGTGCCAAAATCTGCGGCCGTTCCAATCGGTCTTGAGCATCTCAATTGCAACATTGCATCCTTCTCGCTGACCTCCATTATCTACCAGTCACCCGATACACCAACTTTAAAATGGCGTCGCATAGTTTTAGGTCCCTTCACTTGTTGGCTCCAGCTTACCAATCATATCTACTGCCCCACCAGGCTAAGCATCGTACCACCCGCTTTTAGGAATCTAACTGCTCACCTGTACCTTACACAAACATCACATCCTTTGGAGACAGTGACTATAGCTCGTACGTTTCCAAAGCCCGGAACTCACAGCCGACTTTCGTCACAACATAAGCTGACTTGACCACGTTTCAAAACAAAATTAAAAAAGCACACTTGTATAACAGCATTTTCTGAGTGCCTGCGATGGCTGCTGACACTGTGCATGCTGCCACTAACAATGCTATTATTGTTGTTTATCGAGCACGTTACCCCTAACCATTTGATCGTGCTTTCTTTGCAGCAAATATATAGGGCATGGAAAGAGCTTAAGTTCTCCGATGGTGCTTTATCAGGTGTCTCCTTATTATTTTTATGCTTTCTTTGACCCATATGTTAATTGCCCAGAAAAGATAAAGTTTTTTGGGGTGCTACACACATGTACTACTATTATAATAATTAGTATCATACAATGCGTGTTGAACCATTCGTAGCTCAGTCAAAAGATGAATTCAAACTACGTGAACCGGTTTTTGTTGAATTATATCATTTAGCACACTGTTAGTTTTTCTAAGCTGGAATTCAGCTGGTTGGCCACTTCCGAACCCCATAAACTCAGTGAGCTTGCCCATATTGATTAGCCTTCTTTGAATATCAATAATTTATGTTCTTCTTATAATGTTAAAATAAGCAGCTCGCTGCCCGCGGACTCGCTTAGTAGAATCATGCTGGTCCGTCACGGAATACAACGTTGCGTCACGTTGATGCTGGACGTCGTCTTGCCACGAGAAGCAAATTTGCCATCTTGAGTGTGAGGACTCTCTCGTTAAATCAGTAGAGCTTTCGGAAACTCCTGAAAGATTGCAAGGATGTATAACCGTTTAAATGCACCCATTATATTGCTGTGGGTTTTTGTAATGATTTACAACTAAAATTTTGATAGACAATCTTTACTTAGTGCTGTTATTTGGTAGCCAACTTTCTATGAGACTTCCAGTTGAAATCACGACAACTATCCGAACATTTATAGATGCAAAAGAGCAGTTTAATCTGTGCCAATGCTAATGTGGTAAGCCTACTAAGTAAAGATATATATCCACCTGTTAGTTTGCCTGCAAAATTTCCCTATATAATTCATTCAGCCATTGATCAATAATGATAACGTTCTACGTAGAGCCTCTCTGTTTTCCAACGTAGTGGCTAAGCAAATACGTGTTTGCTGACATCTAATTGATAATCCCTTTTGTCATGCATCCAGTCGCCATGCTACTTTTCCTCGCTTGCTACTATACTGGAAAATGCTTCTCCACCTGATCAGGCTGCAGATTTAGCTCCGCCGAACCCTAGTGACGTCCCAATTTTGTAAGATAGCTTTTTTCTATTAAGGTTTAACAATCTTTGCTTAAATGCACTATTTCTTGTGGTATCTGCTTCCGTGGTTGGTTCATAGGGCATTTCACTTTGGAAATCTACGCGAAGCAAAAGCAAAGGTGGCTATGGACGGGACACTTCGTATCTCCACTATTTTCTAAATTATTTCTCCACTCGAGGGCTGCTGTAAGCCACTCCAACTATATAGCCATTAGGCCTGCAGTAACCGATTAGGCCCAGTTCACCTTCTTCTTTATGAACTGGTACTCAATTCGCAACGAATCCGAAATATACAGCCATACAAATCTGCACATCCTGAGAACTATAAAAATTCTACAACTTTAAAGATTAAAAAAATTACTGCCAAACTTCCCACACCGGATAAAAATATGACGAAGACGAAATAAATGCAACTAATTTGCATTCTGCCAAGTCAACTGGGCTACTAGATGCTGAAAAGCATGGACCGATGTATGTGCTTGAAAACTTAACGTGGATGAGGAATCAGTTATGATTTACAAAAAAATTGGGACTATCAGAAGATTTCTTGGAAGTGCCATATATACCATTTTATAAACATTGTCTTCAAAACTGTGCCCGGCAATAGTTTGGGAATGTTCATGGTTTGAGACTTCTTGTTTTCAGCGGGCCGTATCTGGTTTAAATAATGTGCAATAAATCAACAGTGCATTAGAAGCCAGAAATCAGTTAACTTAGCTCACCAATGAAAGCAAAAAGCCTTAGGAAACTAAACCACTGATCTAAAAGTCTTGGCAATCATATGAGATGCTGAGACCACGTTTATTTGTAGAGGCTATAATATGTTTCGGAGATTGTGAGACGGTAGTTTAATTTGGTCTATGAACATAGCCAATGGAAATGGTCAACTAGGCTACAATTTTAAAGAATTATTTCGTTGATTCCTGCTTACCAGAAAAAATCTGTTTGAGTTTTCTTTCCATTGTGGTACTAGAGTTAGTCAATTCTTCGAACGATATCCAACTATTTATTAGTAATGCTCAAATTAGCAACCTTCAACCTTTCGATTATTGTGAAATAGATGCCAAATATGTTTTGTAAGATACATTATATTGACTCGGATACCAAATGCTTTTATCAAATCCTGCTTGCAAATGCTCTTAATGCAGAAACAAATATCAACCAATAATTTTGGATATGCTGATAAAAGGATTTAGCCCCATTAATAACAGGTTTAGGGTCAATGCACCTATTGTATTTTCCCAAGGACAAGCTTGAGAAAGTACCCAAAAGATCGGGACTAACTGCCCATCAATAAAAATAGGAGAAATGCTGTATATTCTGCCAATCCGGCATAGCTATTTCCATGCCCAGTTTCTATAAATTGTAAAATCACATTGCACAATCCAAAATTCGGATGTCTACAGTCAACCATCCCCTTAACCCCACCAGCTTAGCTTCTTACATAGTGATCATATTGGTGATATATTCGGTGGCATTTCGAACTTCTTTGTCACCAATGCCACAATATAGACAAGGTCGGAGAGTTCGAAATTAGAGTAGCCGCACCCCTCCGGACTTTGGTACCTAACTAAACAACCGAGGACGTGGGACCTCATTTCCTTGTTTCCGTGAATGACAAGTAGACACGAGGTCACTAAGGAAGCAATTAGTGAACTAATTATAAAATTAATCTCCAAGTCAAATAAAACAGCCAGCTCACAAAAAGCTATTACAAATGTCTTTTATGATTTGGACCTTTTCTCCCAGCCGGGATCACATAATTAATAGGTCCTTAGCCTCAGTTTGTCTCCCTATACCTTTCTTAAAGGCTATGTTCGTCACTCTATGAATTATAGCAACAAATTACAAAGCAAACTAAACAAATTCTTGTCAGACTCTCGTTTACTGTCAAAGAAAGTGAAACGATTAGGGTTGATCTTGTTGAAATAAATAAATGAAACTGTACCAGCTGATTAGTTCCAATCTGGTTTTACAGATCACCACTCCACATAATCAGTGTTGGTTCCTTGCATAAAGACCTCAGAAAATTATACATTGATACAGTGCTATCCAAATATTGTTTGGTTGGCCGCTTTTGCAAGACATTTGGCACTATTTAGCATGGACTTCTTATCGGCTACCTTCCATCTTTCCAGGTTATAAATGGAGCTGCGCTGCAATTGTTGGAGTCTAATCTTACTAGGGATGTCAACGGACCAAAATACTTGGAGGAGCCCATTAAGAATACGGCAAGTCTTAACTATGTCATGGGTAACGCTTCTTGTCACCATTTACAATCTCCTTCTTGCTGAAGTTACCTCAAAGAAATATACAGGCTGTAAATTTTTTGAATATAAGACATTGCAGCACTTATGGCTCAAACTTTGCCAGCCCTCTAGCACTTACAACTAGCTTATATTCTTTCTGAAATTATTGTTGATATTTGCAATTCGATGGCTGCAAGCCTTTTAAATATCTAGAAATCATAATCAACTTAACATTAAAGAAAACAACATGTTGCTGAGAAATATAAATGATTAACACCTCTAATTTACTCTATTGGCTAATCTCCTGTAACGTCGGCCGCAGTGTAGTGTCATTTTGATAGTAAGTTTTCACTAGAAGACAACATCAGCTCCTATGTCAAATTTGACGACTGTTTTTTTCATAGCAACACTCAAATTTAATTGGTTTTATGGAATACTACATCCAAATTGCTTTGTTCAGTAGCAAAATCTCTACCCGACTTCTAAAAATCATTCCGTGCATGTTTATCAGTTTGTGCAATCAGTCGCTTAGCCGTTAAAAAATTATAAATTTTGGCTTGTCCGTCTGGAACTTCACTGCTGTCTGGTCTTATCCATTTTCTAACACCTACAACTAACACATGCGGCCAACACAGTAGCGTTCGGCTTTCGAAGTTTTGTTTTTCACTTTATGGTCTCTTTCTTTTCAAGATTCAGCCTGCAGTGCTCTAGACTCCCTCTTCAGGCTATTCGTAGGAAACTTTTCATAATTGTTCGTATTTTCCGAAAGCTTTAAACTCACTCCTGACCTGAGCCACGACGTATCCTGACTTTTCCACATTTAGGAAAAAACTAAAAATTCATCAATTTGTCGTAGTTCTTTGTGGGTCTTTGTGATTCGTTCTTTGTGCTTAAGCGTGCTTACACTGTGCATGATGCCACAAACTATACTTGCATGCTGACCAATGTAGGCAACCCCTAACCTTGTTATTACTTATGTGTATTCACCAGGCTACCACTAACAATTCGATCGTGCTTCCTTTGCAGCAATTGTAAAGCACCTAGAAAGAGATTGAGTTTTCTGATACAACTAAACCAAGTGCATCATACTAATTATTATATTAATGATATATAATTATTTCATTTGTATAGCACCCTAAGAGAACTTGATGTCTATTCAGGCGCTTCACATATGCCTCAGGGCTCGAACCCAAGACATCAGCTAGACTGAGCCGTGATGGCACACTAGGTAAGGTGGTTGCTTTCACGACCTCGGTCTCGAGGTCGTGGGTTCGATTCCTGCGGTGGGCGATTCTTTATCGCCACTGCAAGTGGTGGTGATAGCCGTAAAGGCTCTTCTGTGGCTATAAAAAAGGCTGTTTAATCACCTAAGATTTTTTGGTCGGGCGAGGACCTTGACAGCCAAACCAAACCAGCTCAGGATAAAATCTGTTTGTATTAAATCTGTTCGGCCAACTGATGTCGTTAGCAGTACTTGCAATGAAATTCAAATCATTTGGAATATTTCCCCTGAATTGCATCGAAAAGAATGGAGCACATTTCTGAAAGACGTCAGGATGTGCCCTGGCTTGATTACATTTAAAGAGAAGCAAACAACTCACTCTTTTCTTACACCTTTCGGTCGGCTTCTGTGATTCTTCCTTTGCTTGCTTCCCTGTTTTCACACTGTGGCTTATTACTAACAATATGTACATGTCAACATTGTACATTTCATGTCTAATCACGTTCTTCTTGCTGGAATCAGAAAGGTGTCGCTACCATCCAATTGTACTTTCCTTGCAGAACATGCAAAGAGGTTCAGAATTGATTGAGTATTTTGACGAAGGTATATTACGATCAATTTAATCTTTAAATTCTGAGCAAGCTGTGCCTTCATTTTATGGCAGAAAGAGCACAAAAGTCACTCAAGACTGGCTGATTACCAAATATCGTCCTCTTTTAAGACATTTAAGATAAGCTTAAAATAAAACTGGTCCTGTTGGCATTGGCCATTTCACTGTTAATCGGTTCGTGTGTGTTTTTGCAAATAATTTTTTTGCATGGTATCACTAAAAAATTAGTATAGTCTGTTTCCTGATTATAAGGATGTGTGTTGACATCTATTTAGTCGTCTCACCGGGCATGCAACTGTATTAAAGTAGAAGTAATGGATTTTTAAGGTAGCAGTGCCCATGGATATATTTGGTAAAGCTTTAAGGGTTGTACCGTTTTCCCTCAATTTCTGAACGAATGTCATATTGAAAATTGGCAGGTTCTTCCAAACTGGATATCTAATTTTTTTTGAATTGATTTTCATTTGAACTGCAAGTCTCCAAGAAAGTCGATTGCTATAAAGCAGCACCAAGCAAACATTATCTATCGAAATTGCAATAGTACTACAGTATACCAACTACCAACTTAACAAAATATAATGCGGGCTCGTAAGCATACCTGCATGATCGCAAGCTTTTCAAGAATTCACTAAGTGCAAAAATAAGACAATAAAATATACTCCTAATTCATGTGTCGTAGGCTACGGAACTTCTCTAAGTGCACTGAATTTGTGTTGCTTATTAGCGAGCCAACTTGGACAAGTCCTGTCTAACGTTGCCTAGGGTATATTTAGACGAAATAACTACGTATGAACACTGGTTCACATGTTATGCATTAATTTTGCCAGGCACATATTATCAATAATCGATGAAAGGTGAACTAATCGAGTATTTGTGGCCGACCAGTAAAATAGCATACCTCAAAGTGTGTGGATAAAGGCCCAGAACAGAATTATATTTTCTCTGAAATAAGTCTCAAACACGCCGGTTTCATAGGAGGTGGATACCCACGATTATACTTCTATAACTCGATGACAGTTTCTAGATTCTGAGCTAGATTTTCTTATGCTAATAATATAAAATGATTTGGCCAAGGTAGCGGCACCGTTTGTGCTCTAGCTGCTTTGATAGAAAGTGCAAAAAGATCACGATATCAAACACTCTATATCTCTAAATCTCAAAGGATGAATCTATTAAATGGACACTCAATCACAGTGATTTACAAAAGAACTAGTCTTAACTCGTGAGAACGGAAATTGGGATTTTGTAAGACTATCGCCAATTGATATTCCATTCCTTACACCCCGATAACATATTGCTAAACTATCGCTACTTACCACGTTCCATAACACACGCCCAGTGACTGTAGTTTGGCTATTCCTAGCCTACGTGTGTTGACACGCGCCTGAGAAGCTAATTTCTCAGTGCAGCACTTGCATGTCACAAAGGTAGCCCGGATATATAGGGGTACTCGGATTCATTGTTTCTGAGAATGGCAGCCGCAAATATCAGGATTACCGTTTCATAATAAGTCAGTGTACTTGACGTAAGCCAGTTTATTTTCAGACCATTGAGTATGGGGGCGGAGGGGAGAGCATCAGCTGGAGCTCCCAGTTCACTGACCCACAGCTATTAAAGATTGTTTTATTCGTTATTAAATGTGTGATACCATGCAAAATATATAAAATATTTGATAGGCAATATATCTTGCCCTAAAGATAGAGTTTTGCAAGCCGTTAAGAAACTTGAGGGTTTATATAGTTTTGCTTGTTTAGAAATCTAATGTTTCCCTGTATGAAGCTCAGACTCGTCATGACAATTTCTCTAGGCTTGTATCTCCTTCAGTAACTCCACAAAGTCATAAAGACCACGTGGGTGCATAGAAGTAGCAGTTCAGGACCGCTGAAAAAGATGTGCCATAGTCGGCAGTTGAAGAGTAGATGTCGTTGCATAAGAATTGTGGAAGTGAGTTGCACAGTCTAGGACCTGCAGAGCTAAAGCTTCTGTCGCCAACTGTCTTTAAGCGGAGGAATGGGACAGCTAATTTATTGTCCACACAGGACCTGGGGCGCGAACAGGCTGAAACTGATGCAGCAGTTCAGCTAGGTACGAAGGAGCCAAGCCGTGGCGGGTCTTGTGGGTCAGCGTAAGACCTTTGCTCTGTATCCTTTGCTCAACCGGCAACCATCCTAGCTCTTTCAGCAGAGGTGACGTGACACGTGCTCAAACCGCTTGGACTTGAAGACCAGCCTCCCAGCCATATTCATAGTCCGCTGTAGTGGCATAATAGCTTTCTTTGGTAGCCCAGCCAAAAGGGAATTACAATAATCAAGCCGAGACAGAACAGAAGAGCTAGTTAAATTTTTTACCAGCCACTGTGGGAGACAGCTTGTAATCTTGGATAGGGATCGGATGTGATGGCTAGCTGTAGAGGCAGTCTGCTGAATGAAGCTTTTGAAATTCAGGCAGCTGTTGAACACGACACCTAGATTACGAGCACGTAGTGAAGGTCGCACAATAGCATCACCTATTAGAGCAGCAAAGCCTTTTAATCCAGCCACACGCTTAGGGTGTCCTATGAGGAGCAGTTCGGTGTTATCGTCATTTAATTTCAGGAAGTTTTCCGACATCCATGATCGAATATCGGCAAGGCAAGCATTCAGTTTCTCAGTTGCTGCAGCAGATTCCAACGGTTTGAATGGCAAATACAACTGATTATCGTCAGCATAGAAGTGATATCCTATTCCGTGGGCCTTAATCACTTTTCCCAGATGTTGCGTATAAATAGAGAACAGCAAGTGACCGAGTACAGACAATTGAGGGACTCCACAGGCGACCCTTCTCATGTATGAGGCCTGACCCCCACACAACACGGATTGAACACGTCCAGACAAGTATGATTTAAACCATGCCAGTGCTTCGTCTGCCAGACCGATTGTTGTTCTCAATCGATCAAGCAGAACTTCCTAATCAGTGGTGTCGAAGGCAGCAGACAGATCTAGCAGAGCTAGGTCAGTGACATTCCCGTCGTCGTTGCCACGTAGAATAAAACAAAATCCTGGCTGATTAAACAGCCTCTTTTTGTATAGCGACAGAAGAGCCTTTACGGCTATCACCACCGCTTGCAGTGGCGATAAAGAATCGCCCACCACAGGAATCGAACCCACGACCTCGGGACCGAGGTCGTGAAAGCAACCGCCTTACCTAGTGTGCCATCACGGCTCTATGTCATTGCTAACACAGACGAGAGCAGTTTCAGTAGAGTGCCGCCTCTTGAAACCTGATTGAAATGTTTCCGACATTTCATTATTTTCAATATGTTCAACCAGCTGCTTAGCAATCATTGTTTTCAAGAGTCTTTGATAAGAACGGAAGAAGAGAAACTGGGCGATAGTTTGCTAGGACCTCTGTGTCTAATCCAGGCTGTTTAAGAATAGGTCTAACGATTGCCGATTTGAAGGACTTTTCCCAAAGAAGCATTAAAAATCTTGGTTATGGCAGCGCTAAGTTGGTCTGCAAGTGAAGACCACAGAGTTGAAGGTATAGGGTCTTCAGGAGACGAGCTCTTTTTGCTAGACCTTATTAAGGCAGCCACATCACAGGCAGAAACATTGGAGAACCTTTTAAGAAAGGTCACAGGCTGAGGAACGGCGATTGCTTTGTTCGGAGGGGGCTTAATGGAGGCACGAATGTGCACAATTGTTTCAGGAAAGAAGGCTGAAAACTTTTCGGCTGAGCCCTTAATATCTGGGGAGTCAGATTACACAGCATTGGCCAGTAAATGGTTTACTGTCTTATAAATCTGTTTAGTGCCCGAGTGGCAGGAATACAGCTTTCTAATGAAAAAAAGCCCTGCTTTTTTAAGCTTTCGGGTGTAAACTCGAAGGAAGTCTTTTAAATTGACTAGGTCTGCCTCAGACCCCGATTTCTTGAAACGACGTTCCAGCCTGAGCTTAATACGGCGCATCTGAAGGAGTTTTTTTGTAAATTGAAAGCAATCTCGACGACTTTGAACACGGATAGAGCGAACGGGAGCATGCTTGTCAAGAGCACTCCTGAGTGTCATGTTCATCGCATCTGTGAGGGTATTGAGGCTGCCGGTCGAGTCTGAATGCAGATCAAGAAGACCTGCATCACTAACAGATTTCAAAAACTTGTCCATGTCAATGCTTTGTAAGTAACGTCGTTTGGCAAATTCGACATTGCCCTGCACGTACGAGGTAGCAGGAACAGTAAACGAGACCGAACATTGATCTGAGAGGGTCAGTGGGCACACCACAGTCAGTGGGCAGGACATCCTTAGTGATCACGAGATCTAAAATGTGGCCACCGACGTGGGTGCTATGATTAACGTGTTGGGCCAAACCAGAATCCTCCAGACATTCAAGACATGAGCGGACCTGACTGTTGCTAGGGTGGTCAAAGTGAATATTGAAGTCTCCTACAATCAGTAACGGCCTGTCACACACACATATTTTAGCGAGGAACTCTGAAAACTCCTCTATAAACAAGTTTAGACAGCCAGGAGGCCGGTATGTCGCAACGGTGAGAGGCATTGTCTTTGATGAAGACCTGATAGCGACCGATTCAAACGATGACCAATGCGAGAAACTACACATTTCACAGCCAAACAATTCGCGAACAACGATTGCAACCCCGCCACCAACCTTGTCAGAACGCATGGACTGATAGAATGAGAACCCGGGTGGGGTGGTCTGGGAAATACAGCTACTGGAACAAGGCGTCATCCAGGTTTCGGTAAGCAGAAATGCATCTAGCTTCTCCTTGGCCACCTGATCGCGGATAAGTAACCCCTTGGTTTTTAGCGGGCGGACATTTAGTAGGCGGAATTAAAGAGGCTGTCCAACAACTAGGCGACGGCGATGAAGTGGCTCGTATTCTCTACCGTTTGAGTCCGGCCCGGGGGACGCTGGATCTTCGAATTTGAATTGGACCTTGGTAACGGCCGTCGGACGACGTTTCACAACGTGCTGGGCTATAGCGGCTGGGCTAATACCGCAACAAGTACTATTTAGCGCTTTAAACTTACGAGTCGTAGGTTTGATAGCCGAGCTGTTGATAGGGCGAACGAAGGATGCAGGTAGGTTCTCACTGACCCGCCGGAGAAGGCCCGCCGGTAGGTATCGACTAATGGCGACATCGCATCTTATGCTAAGCAGGTCCTGTTTTGTGTAGCATATCCGAGGACTGCTCATAAATAGTCACAGCGAAGATAGCAGCGGAATACCCGAAGGTATTATGGAGAAATCAAGTAAAGGTCCACACCACGCTAGGAGTCGCCGAGGCCGCTCTTTAGTGCGGGGAGGAATCTCACTCCTGGATCTCTTCAGTATATCCCTGCCGGCTGCTATGGTAATTTAGCGGTTCTATTTAAATATTGAAGCCCGATTATACCGAAACACACTTTAACACCCCGGCTAGACGATATTTAGTAGATAGCAATAGTGCTCCTCTTGACAGAAGCTCTGAGCTTCTATACCACTGAAAAATAACAGATGACATTTTTCTAAGCACCCAAGACATCTACAATTGAATAAATTGTCATTACCAAACTTGCATGCTCCATTGTGCTTGTCACTCCTAACCATGCTATTCATGTTGGTTGTTATCTATGATAGTACTCACAATTCGATACCGTTCCATTTGCTGCAAATGTAAAGCACCTATAAAAGATATAGTTTTCTGAGGAGGCTTTTTCGAGTGTATCGTTAACGTTATCATTATTATGCGATATTTTTCATGTCTTTCCAATGGATAAAAGACTATTGCTGCGGTTAGCTGGGTTGACGAAAAAGAAGCAGCGTGCAATTTCCTTTGCATTAGTTTGCCAAGTGGAACAACGAAACCAGAGGCCTCAAAGAGTGCGTAAAGCCACCGTAGTCGTACACCGTTAACTTCTGCATGGAGTCTGGTTCTCAACTCAGGGATATGGTGCTTAATCTTCAGTTGATATTTATTTCAGTTGAGTTCGGTAGTAAGCAATCTATTCCTTACGATAAGCAGTGGCGAGATGGGTGAGGCTCAAATGTGGCACCTCTATCAGGCTGCACAATCAGCCTACAATTACTCTTTAGTGGTAAGATAAAGAAGAAAAAAAAGGCAATGCTAATCAGACAATCATTTAAACCACAGTGTTTTAAAGCTTTGATATAACCAACGAGTCCAAATTTTTCCAAATTTAGGTATTCATCAGTTATCAACTGTCCACATATTGGCTACCTACCACTATTTGCAACACCACCATGGTTGTGTCAGGTGGTTAGAGATAGAGTGAAAATATCGAGTGAGAAATTAGCACTAATACAAATAACCAGGCGTCTAAAAAAAATATGCAAACTTTCTCCACTCTAATAGTGCCTATTTAATTGGCTATCTCTGATGCTGCAGATTAGCAGCGAGTCAACTGATCAAAATAAATTTCCAAACATTTATATTCGCAAATCATTTGAAGCTACCAACGTATCGTTCGGTGAATCTTGCTGTTCTCCGTAAAGGTAGACGCAAAGAGAAAGAATGACATGTTCAAGCTCTAGCCGTAGACCTAACTTAGGGCTCTGTAGAGTTATTTTCAACCTACTGAGGTACCTCGACATTCTTAATGAATATGCTTTAGGATGTAAGAAACAACATCTCAATCCGTTAAATCCATCTGAATACACATACAGTAAGGCATGCGTTTGTTTGGCAAGCCATTAAATGCAAAAATTAAGTGCTCTTTGGAGCTGCATTTCTGCTCTCTTTTATTTCTTTCAGCAACGGATCTTATTGGTTTGCATACACGCTCATTTTTGCCTCGTCCAGCTCCACCAGAGTACAACCACCCAGGTATGTGTCGGCGATTTCTCCTAGACAGCACTTTTATTTTTCGTTGAAAATATCCTCACCGAACAAATTATCATTTTTCTGAACTATCGCCAGTCTACTTTAGTTATGAAAATTATATCATCCGCGCTGGGCTAAAGTTACCTAACCACTTAATTTCAAACTCTTATTTGAAGCCACGTGCTAGCAACTTTTGAGAGAAATAAATGTCTTCTACTCTCAGTACAAAAAAGGTATGTATTCAGGTTATGCAAGGTGTTGGATTAGGCTCATAAAATTTCACGATTAGGCGATCGTTAAATCTGTTGGTTGATAGCCTTTTGTATCGGTTTTTCGCTCATCGTCTACTTCTAATGATGATACGAACTGAATTCGTAGCTCCGGTGCCTTTGTATTTGCAATGAGTTATTTTATCTTCGCTGACTTGAATGGTTATATAATACTTGTGCATGCATGGAGATGAGGTTTCAAATTTATAATTGCCTCCTAGGCTGTGTTCATGCTCAAACTTTTCTGAGCTATATATACAGTTATCTCAGACATAAATTATTTACCTAATTAGCAAAGACATGTTCCATGGCGTCACTTGAAATTGTATACTGTTTTGGTCCTGTACTTTACGAAAAAAAAGTGAAATGGGTCCATTCTTAAGGTTTAGTAATACTGTACCATATTTATTTGAGTTTTCAGGATCTTTACCCGACCGTATTTGAATGTCTTAATGTTTTATACCAGAGCGCGCCTCAGAAAAACTTATTTGTAATGTCCTAATTTGTATCTCATACTGTAAAGTGATTGCTAAATCTCATTTGATTCGGTGTCAATATGGACGCATTAGGTTTATTTTCGCTGCTTGACTAAATAATATTTGTGAATTTTTTGACTAATTGAGGTAAAGATGCTCCAGTTTGTTGTCATGTTGCAGCATTTCCTAATTTACGATATTAGGCAGAATAAAGGGGTGAATGAAAATCCTACATTTTGCAGAAACGATCGCAAATTTAAATTTCTTCTGTCACTTTGCTTCGTTAAGTTGGACAAAAGTTGCATAGCTTTCTAAAATTCAAAGCTCACCGGCTTTCTTCTTAACTTTCTTGCATTGTAATTTGTCAGTGATTTTGAGCTCCTATTTAGTGAGTTTCGCTCGTTTTGATCATCATCTAGTATTGTGAGAGAAATCGTTTTCCAAAAAAATATATTATCCATGAATCACGCACTCGGAGAGAAAACGGTAGAAAACAAAATGCCCCTACACTAGTCACAGATATTTGGACACTCATCTTATTGACTTAACTGGGGCTGTCTAGCCACAGGTCAGTACCTGCCATAGAATCATAAATGACTTCCATTAGGACGTCTCTAGTTTTGCTAAGATAACTTAACAACTTATGCATGATATAATATTGAGTCGGATAAGAAATTGTATGCATTATTTCCAATGGACTATTTATTAAGTTGTACCAGAATTCTATAGAAAAGTTCTATAGCCAGGACCTTTAGATAGAGAGTGATTAATTTCCAAGAATCAAGTCATCTAGCCCTTGCAGGATAAAACAAAAAGCTTATTAAACGGTAAGTATGTCAGAACTGCAAGTAGTTCAGTGCTCGCAGTAGTCTTTCACGACTATCATATGGTTTCGCAGCTCAAAAAAAATCGTGTTCCTAATTTAGTAATAAAAATTCAACCAAAATATTCTTATAAGGAAAAATAGACGAGTTTCTCCTTCTATAATGTCACTCACACTAAATATTGTATACTGCAACTGTATAGTGAAGATAGTTGGCACGGTTCCAGCAAGCTTAACCTCATAGATGACTATTCACTGAAAATTGGAGCAAATACTGTGATAAATGAGAATGTAGTTTATTCAGTAGCTGGTGCACAATGGACATTCTGTGAATAGAAGCTAAAGGCACAGTATGTAAAAGCTTTGAGGCTGTTTTACATAGCAGATAAAATATCAAACTCAATATGCAGATGCAAACTTTCAAAACTACCAACTGAATATTAAAAATATATACTTAAGCGATATTGATGAGACCTTGAATAGATTACCCATTTCCATTACAGGCAAACTTGGTCGGTTACAATAAGATTAGTTTTCAAATATGAAGTTATCAACAGAAAATCTTAAAAGGTCGCCTTTAAAAAGAGGAGATCGCCTAAGCACAAACCAAATAAATTATATAATTCCGAATTGTATTTGAATGTATTAGTTATTTAGGTTTATTCAACATTATTATGAATTCCACTATTGATTTTTTTAATTAAAGAAATCTCCAGAATTGTAATGCAAAATTCAGCTAGCCTTTAGTAGGCTCGTCTGCTGAGACATCATATGATGGTTCAAAGAAAAGCAGTTTAGGAACACAGAGCAGTGATTACCTAATGAAAGCCCTTTCTAAGCTGGTCTTTTATATATAGGCTTGCTGGCTTCAAAGTAAAGCTTTTCATAAGGCAATTAATACAGTATTTTTTATCGATTCGAAATTACTTTCTGAAATTCTAAAAATGATTAAGACGACATGAGCCTGAAAGGAGTTAATATTTTTTAGAGATGATAGGCAAAATTAGGAATAAAAATCATGTACATCTGCTTGTGATCTAGATAGAAACGTTCAATTGCAAGCAGAAACTTAATATTTGTATTAAAGGAGGTCACAGATGACCTCATTCTGACATTTATATCTCAATCAAAGCGGACAACTATTCTTAAACGCATTCCAGCTGCCTTGCTTTTTCTGGGCATGCATTAAGTTCTGCTATGTATAACAAGCACGGCAAATATATCATTACCTACAATTAATATCGCAGCACTATTGAGAAAGGTTGTAGCCAGGCCACTACTCAAGAAACCTCTACCAAGACCATCTGGGCAACTTATGCCCAGTCTCCTATCTACAGTTTCAATTGAAGACACTGCAATTAGTCATGGCATACCGACATGAACTCACATATTGAAACTTCGAACCTTGCTAGTATGTTTCCGTCTGGATTTGGACCTAATCAGCTAGTATCCATGACAAAAACGCTGAGTTTCGAGTCGCTAGCTTTGAGGTGCCCGACCTCGTACTAACGTGAAACTGCAGGTGGCTGCACCACTATTGGCTGGTCTGAGTAGCACGTGTCTATGTGCTTTCTCTTCAATGATGTAGAAAATCTCGGCTCCCGTCATCTTCAAAGATTCTACAGGCAACGACAGATCATAAGAAGGATTCAATATTGGCCAAAGAGGATATTTTCGAGAGCAAAACATCACTCTCGACTCTATGGAGTTTTCGTGATTCTCTTAAGATGAAAGACCTGACGGACGGTAAAAACTGCAGACTTTATTAGATCCACATTTGGTGAGGCCTGCATTATTCGACGACAGGGGGACCTCAGCTTTCAATTGTTCGATAATATAAGATTGAGTTAATGACCAGTGTAGCAAGTGTGATCGTGTGCATTAGCCTACAGAGAAATCGGTTCGAGCAGCTGAAGATGGTTGTTGAGTGGTCAGAGTAACGTTAGGACCAACCTTAATGAGGAATGAGGAGATTGGTGTACATATGTACAAATAAAGGTTAGATATATATTTTAACATGAGAACTTTAAGAAGATAAATTATTGAAACTTTTAGAAAGTTATTGATAAAGACACTTGTAACATCGTATTTGGAAGGTTGTGTAACTCTTATGAAATTATTTGAAGACTTCGGGTGTGTTAAGATATGATCAGCCGAATAGCCCATTTCAGCCAGTACTCAATAGAACAAGCTGGTCAATGGCATTGTCGAAAATCATTGCTGAGTAATATTGGGGATTTATTGCCCATTCAGCAAGATTTGCAGACTCAAAATAAAAGACATTCTGTGTAATGTGCAAGGCGAGTAGTTGTTAGATGAGTGTACTTCCTCCACTTTTGTGTCATCTGACATGTACCTAAGGAACATGGCCGAAATCAGGTCTGGCTTAGATCAGAATTAGGCATTCAAAGTAGATCACGATTTATGACGTTGAGTCAAGATTATCACAATTTCCTTTATTCAGTACTCAGTGCCTGTGTCCTTAGTCATCTTAACAGGTTCGCAAGAATCACAGGTTTGACATGTCTCTCGTCTACGGCGTACCGACCATGTCTCAAAATATGTGCTGTCTTGCCCAAGTCAGCCATTGAATCAATGTAAACTATTGAAAGTTTTTCTGATAGGTCACATGATCTGCTAGTGCAAGCTGACTTACCCGACTACTGATGTGCTCTCAAATAATGATAATAAGTTTGACATGGTCCTCAGATAGCCGAATCTCTTTTTGGGAACTTTGCAGATGCTGCATACAAAGTTTTACCAAATAATTGTCAGTACCATCTTTAACACCAGGCATAGCCTGAGCAGGTATATACAGACGAAGAAGGAACCTTAATACCCCACCAAATTCTGTTATTAGCGAGTGCACTTTAATCTTCCATTAAAATGTCATCATATCAGGGGACATTATGAAGCACTTCAGTAGTAAGTTCCAGGCTTTTGGAGCATAATAATCACAAGCATAACCTCCAACGGTTTTCGGGTTCCTACGAGATATGGCTAAACGACTTGATTCAGAACAGCCCGTTTTATGATTCTTCCCTGTAATGGGGAGTCTTTCAGGTAGTTAGGCTGGAACCAGAGATTAAGGAACCTAAAAGTAATTGACAGAATCTTGAAACTGATTCGTTGCTGATTGGAAGCCAATGCATGTCGGCGATAATTGGTGTGATGCCTATCTAACATGTTCCTAACCACTTCCAGTTTAATTGGGCATTACTGCCCGCTTCATTTTGAAGCAAGCTCTTATTGACACATCTGAATATTTTACGATGAAAATTAAAATTCGATAATAATTTATATTTTATGTGGACTTTGACTGTTAAAAGAATTCTGAAAACGATTTAAAACTAATAAATATTGTAATTGTAGATGCTGAACTGGAAATATCTAAGTGTGTATCACAAAAAGCACTGATACATGTTACGTGTATTTTTACATGGATTCATAACGAAGACATTGCTCCCATTGAGCTGAAGCTACTATGGTCGGATTCAGCTGAAGCAGCCCCGGATCTCCACCGCTGGATTACCTTATGTGGTATCCAGGATACCTCAAAACTCGCTGAAAAACACAATGCCTTGCTGAGGTCTTGCCAAGTATTTCTAACGCAGGAAACTAGTCCCTCACATCTGACTGTAAAGGTTGTGGTCAGATGGCAAGATGCGGTTGTGAGGAAAAGATACTTGTATTGCTTCTTCAAGGCGAACAATGGAACGCATACTCTAAGCCTTGTATCCCACCCAGTATCGCCACTCATATGTGGTAAGTGCCGAACTTCCTATCTCCTCATTTTAATTTCATTTATTGTGACACACATCAAACGAAGAAATGTATTCAACTAGGGAGGCTACTCAATAAAAAACGAACACGTATAACTTAATAATTAGGATTTCGTTATTTTAGTAAACGGTTTCGCATGGCATATACCAAAATAATTGACCGTCTTCAGACTACTCTTACGGATTCCAGGTAATAATTTGTTCAGAGAGTCTCGATACTCTCGAAATGAGCAGCCGGCAAGCGAGTGTGCTTATTCTATTGTCAGCCGATCAAGCATGGAATTCTGATAAACGTTGGGCTGATGCGACTTCCCATCGGCTAATTGCTTTCAGGACTATAGCTCGCTCTAAGAGATTAGGGAAATGGGAACAGACGTAATTGGGCTCTCTTGGCCTTTAACCATTCTCGATCAGCTGCTTTAAATAATCTGACTCAGCTTTGCTTAGCTATTCTGCCGGAGACATGAGTATATTGTTAATGCAATACGAATCCCTGACGAGTCTCTCGTATGCCTCTCATAGTGTTCGACGAACTACCATGCTTAACAAGTAAAGAGTGCAAGAACTGGAATCTTAGATACCTAATACCTATCAAAGCTAGTACGAAAATCTTCTTTTAAAATTGTGCCACTAGGTGCCGATAATTTTGGGAAGCAGTTCCTATAATTTGAACATGCGAAGTGACGGCAGAGCCAGACATCACTTAATGTTTTCATTAAATAATCAACTCAGTGTGCATTTTAAACTGATAGAGAGCTCAGTTGTAAGGACAGTCCAGAGAACTTCTAGAATATTGAAGTCGCATGGTTCCTTTCTTCGTCCACTTGCTTCCACGGATTATACTATGCTACACGCCGATCCGATAGCGAAGCACAATATAGGCTTTCACTGCTTTGCAGATGGGACTCAGTTGTAAGTTTCCTTTTATCCCTTCCATCACTCCAGCACGTCGAATTCTCTCAGCTCACTTCTGCATTTACTGATGACATCTAAAGTTGGACTGCAGCAAATGATCTGAAAAGGAATTATGATAAACCGATCTTATCAGTTAGAGGCAAAACAAGTGTGACTCTTATATTAGAAATAGTATTGCTCAAAGTCGGCTCTGCAAGCATATCTCCAGTTGAATCTGCACGAGATCTAGGTGTCGTACTCCAAAGTGGTCTTTATTAGACGGCCACAACAGCTAAACGGTCAAGTTAACCTACTTTCAGGTGCACAACATTTGAACAAATTCGAGCTCATTTAGCAAAGGGTACCACGTCTAAATTGGTCAATGCATTTGTAACATCCCGCCTTGACTTATGTATGGCACTGCTTGCTGGCCTACCGGTCTGTGCGCTCAGGCCTTAACAGCTGCTTCAAAACCTTGCAGCTAGGCTTGTCTGTCACGAGCGTCCCAGTACCCGTACATCTTACCAATTCTAGCAGACATGCATGAAAGAAGCGACGCATCGACATCAAGATTTTGTCAGTCACTTTCTGCTCCCTGCATTCTTTAGCTTCAGGTTAGAAATTCAATCGATTACCCGCAAGGCTACAAATCAGGTTAGAAATTCAATCGATTACCCGCAAGGCTACAAATCTTAAACCCACTTAAACCCACTCGGTATCTAATTGCATACCTATACTTCGTAATGTAATGTAATAATGTAATAATATAATGTATCTCCGACTGTAACTCAACAAAGTCATTAAGACCGTGTGGGTGTTACGCAGGAGAGTTTTGTATAGCACACTCACAGCCTAAGCGGCTTTCTGTACGCATTCGGGAGCCAACCGCCTTCGTCTCACGAAGCCAAGAGAAAATGGGAAGCATAGCAGAGTCAGGAGAGAAGTTGAGGTAGTGAGTAGCATGAGAGATGTAGCTCACGACCGCTGCAAACGATGAGCCATAGTCGGCAGCAGGAGATTAGTTGTTGCCTCAAAATTGTGAAAGCATTCTCCACAGTCTAGGACCTGCAAAGCTTAAGCTTCTTGTCAACAACGGTCTTTAAGCGGAGGAATGGAACAGCTAATCTATTGTCCATACAGAACCCGAGGGCGCGAAGAGGCTGAAACTGGTGCAGCAAGTCAGCTAGGCACGAAGGAACCAATCCATGACGGGCCTTGCGGATCAGCGTCTGAAATTTGCTCTGTATCAGTTGATCAATCGGAATCCATCCTAGCTCTTTTAGCAAAGGAGACACGTGCTGAAACCTCTGGGTCTTGAAAACTAGCCTTGCAACCGCACACATAGTCGGCTGCCGTGGCCTATTTGCTTTCTTTGGTAGCCTTGCTCAAAGAGAATTGTAATAACCAAGCCGAGACAGAAATATGGAGCTAGTTGAATATTTTGCAAGCCACTGTGGAAGACAGCTCCTAATCTTTGATAAGGGTTAAAAGTGATTTCTAGCTGCAGGGGCTGTCTTTTGAATGAAGCTTTTAAAATTGAGGCAGTGGTCAAAAACGACACCTATATTTCAAGCACTTGGTGATGGTCCAACAACATCATCAACTATTAGAAGAGCAAAGTCTTATAATCCAGCCACATACTTAAGGTGTCCTATGAGCAGTAGTTTGGTTTTATCATCATTTAATTTCAGGAAGTTTTCCGACATTCAGGATCAAATTTTGACAAGGCAAGCATTCAGTGTTTCAGTTGCTGCAGCATATTCCGACGGCTTGCATGGCAAATACAACTGAGTATTGTCAGCATAAATGTGATATCCTATTCCATAGGCCTTGATCACTTTTCCCACAGGTTGAGGGTAAATGGAGAACAGTAAGGGACCGAGTACAGACACTTGAGGGACTCCACAGGTGACCTTTCTCGTGTGTGAGACCGGACCCCCACACGACACGGATTGAACACGATTGGACAAGTACGATTTAAACCAAGCCAGTGCTTCGTCCGCCAGACCGATTGTTGTTCTCAATCGTTCAAGCAGAGTATCTTGATCAATGGTGTCTAAGGCAGCAGACAGATCTAGCAGAGCTAGAGCAGTGACATTCCTGTCGTCATTGCCAAGTAGAATGTCATTGTTTACACGGAGGAGAGCAGTTTCAGTGGAGCTCTGCCTCTTAAACCCTGATTGAAATCTATCTGACATTTCATTCTTTTCAATATATTCAACCTGCTGCTTAGCAACAACAAAGCTCTAATCATTTGGAAACAAAACCTTTCATTCGCATGCCCCCAAAGCTGGAGCTCAATATCAACTAACTACATGACTTCTCTAAACTTGACCACAGTAAAAAAGAAACTAATAACGGGTCGATTTGTCATGGCATTGTGTTTGTCCGTGCGATTTGTCCTGTGTGTGCTTAGGCATGCTGACACGGTGCATGCTGCCACTAACCATACTTGCATGCTGACATTATGCAAGTCGCCCCTAAACTTGTCATTCATGTTGTTTATTGAGCATGCTATTGCTAAACATTACATTTGCCATTTTTGCAGAAATTTTTAAGCGCCCTAGAAGGGCTTAAGTTATCTGCCGGTGCTTTATCGCATATATTTTCATTATAATTATTAAGTTTCTATAGGAGTTTTCAAAGTTACGATCACAAAGGTACTCTTTAAGAAAGCCGTAAAAAATACTCAATCATGTACCTGGACGATCTATTGACATGTTTTCCAAAATTACATTGTCTAATCAGTTAGGTTACTAGTAATGAGTCATTCAATTATTTATACATTTGATGGTGATATTTCGATGTCTTAATCGTGGCTTCCGGTTTCTATTCTGGTCATATAAAATTATTTGCTTTTCTATATATATATCAATCAACAAAGTTAATTATCACATTGTAATGTGGTTAGTTTTGAAATGCATTTCATGCAATTATAATCCTATTATTGGACATATATTGGAGGTATTTTTCTACATTCACTAATAATAACAAGGTTATCAAGCTCAATACTGGTGGCACATTTAAATCGTCTTTATTGTAATTAAAGCACTTTATGGTTCCATAAAACAGAGCTTTCTAACCCTGAAATCACTATCAGCTCCTTATAAACCCCATATTGTTAAAAATTAGGCATTGTGATATCTAATATAATTTAACACGTCCGTAACAGTGTATTATTTGCAGAAGAGAGAATTCTACATCATATAGAGATTTTCCGCATAAGTTAACCACTTCAAATAACAAAACCATTAGCCTGCGTGCAAGTTATGTAGCCCCTTAGGTTCTGTAAGAATGCGTCCAAGAAATCTCGAAATTAAATAAAATTCTAGAACTAATGCCTCAAAAGTATTTTTTGCAAGCTTAACCAACATTGGATTTGCTCTAGCAATGTCTCATCAGTAATTACTTGCACCTCGATTTATAGACATTCTTAAAAATTAGGCCATACACACCAAATAAAACATATTTAACTACATTAACGACATCTGCACTTGTTCTTGAGGATCTAGAAACAGTATCTGCTTAATAAGAATATATTAGTCGAGTATAAAATGTAAATGCCGAATATGTACCTTGGTATGGTTAGGTGATTTTTCCAAAGATAGCTGTTTAATTTTTGAAAGTTCACTGTGATTAGTACTATATAGATAGGAGAGATCCCACCAGGCTCTCTCCTATCTAGTCGGCTTTTTATGCTTCTAAGATTCTTTCGTAGGAATAATGTATCATGAGTTATTCTTTAATAGCAATTTACAGCATTTACATATACACATTTAAGTGATTTGATAATTAATCCTGACGGTTTGAATCTTCTCACAGTAGTGCTGCATAAAAAGCTCCTTTTTATTGGAATTGTGTGCTCCAAACCACAGTAATCCAGCTCAACTTGCTAAAATCAATTATAACTGTTATTTTAATTTAAGATGAAGAAGATGAGTATGTGGAACCAACGACCATTCCGCCAACTTCCAGAGGTTAGTCGCGTTGCTAAGCAGGGTCTCCTCACGTTGGGCTTACCATCGTAATGAGCTATGAAATTTCGTACTTTAGAGACTTTCAGAGCAGCTCAGACCTAAAGGTACGATTTATTTGCTAGAATCTCTCTTCTATATTAATTTGCTATTTTCATTACAACGCCCGTGTTTCAGTTTTCTTTGAATACGATCCCAACATATCTTAGCATTGTCAAGTCTATTAAATACAAATAATATTTTACCTCGGATGAGCAATACAAAAAGTAATGTCTACTATTAACAATCTCAAAATCACTTCCAGGTTAGCTCCTTACCTAATCATTACTGAAGCGAACTAGATGAATTGGCTTCTATGGCATTTTTCAGCAAGATAGATACGATTAGAGGGTCCACAACTAAGCTACATTTATAATGGACTCCCGTTACTCAGAGACAATTGCACAGAATACGTCTTCCTCAATTCGGTGAAGCACCTCGATGCCTGCATTCCAGGCGGCAAAATGTGACCACAGCCTTAAATTCATCTCCATCATAAAAAACCTATTAGCCCTTTAGTTCCAACTTCCACTACACTACACCTATGATGCCTCGATTAGCTGCTGCCATGTATAAACAACATAATAAATATCTCCTTAGCTTCACACCTTGCCAATTAACCTTCCGAAAAGGCATTTTAGGCAAGCTATTAATAAAATTATTATTTAACGTTGATCAAAACACTCATATTTAATACTCCAACTATTTGTACTACTCGGGGAATTTTTAGTAATTTTTGCTGGCCTAATATGATGGCCGAAAGTAGACTTAATTTTAACGTCAAGCAACACTGGCACTTCTACTTCATTTTGAAAAGGTAGCATTCAATTTTGTTCGAATGGATTTAGCGGTCTATTTGTATTCCTATGCCTACTAACTCTGCATCTAGTCTGTGTGCAATTCTTCACTAGAGTTGGAATGAGCAATGTTCGTGAAATTTTGGAATTATTCTCAGACAAGCAAGAGAAATTGCAAAACTGCAAACCATTTTACTTATACTAAAAAATCTCATTAAAATACTTTTAAGTAATCTTTAGGTAGAACTCATAGTAATTATAATGCACTGATCGCCACACTAGCAGAATAGACAAGCTAGGACAAAAAGGCATGTTTAAAGAGTACGAGGAAATGCGAAACCGAACAAATGAGTCATTGCTTGAGACTTGAACATCACTGTAGGTACTGATTGTAGCCAACACAAAACTTCCACTTTCGGCACATATGAACCAAAGTCCTGCTATTAAAAACAAGCGAGAGAGCGACAGAGAGAGAAATAGATAGAGAGAGAGAGAGAGAGAGAGGGAGAGAGAGAGGGAGAGAGATTGAGAAATAGAGGTAGAGTGCTAGTAAGAAAGAGAATGTGAGATGGGGGAGAAACAAAGACAGAGACAGAGACGAAGGCAAAGAGAGAGAGGGAGAGAGAGAGAGAGAGAAAGAGCTAGAGTAAGAGAGAGAGAGAGAGAGAGATAGAGAGAGAGACGAAGATATACAGAGATACAGAGAGAAAGAGAGAAAGAGCTAGAGAGAGACAGGGAGACGGAGACTGAGGCAGAAAGGGAGAGAGAGAGAGAGAGAGAGAGAGAGAGAGAGAGAGAGAGAGAGAGAGAGCTAGCGATAGACAGGGAGACGGAGACTGAGGCAGAGAGGGGGAGAGAGGGGGATAGGGAGGGTATTAGATGGTAATACGAAAGTAGCCAAGTCTCGAGCTCCAGGCTAAATCAGGCTTTAAAGTTCCACAGACGATCCGTAAAAGGGTAATTTTACGCTTTCAGGATGCGTTGTGCAAAGGATATGGTAGGCGATTGTTTTAATTGTTGAGAAATCCAGAGCTATCAATGAGGCTGTATCGCGATTAAATTTTTGATCAAGGTATGGCAAAAATTGTGATCAAAAGCTTGAATTCTAAAATTCAACTTCCTACCAAGATCTCCTTTTTTCATGTCTAGGTGAGCTACTAGGATACAGTGGTTACTGCAAAAATAGAGGTTAGCTGATTGCATGCCCTTTTTAGAAAGTAGGACCTACAAAAATCTAGCTGATTTAATAGTGTCTTATGTATGGCGACACAAAGGCCTTGACTGCAATGGCCACCACTTGCTGTGGCAATACAACATTTCCCACATCAAGATTCGAACCCTTAAGATCTGGACCAAGGTCGTGAAAAGCAACAATCTCACCTAGTATGCCGTCACAGCTCAATGTTTCAATAAAGCTTGAAATCGGCATTATAGGATTGCTAGATAAAGAGTATCCCCTCATTCTTGTTCGTGATGTACCTTACCAATAGGCAAAAATAGGGGGCAACAACTCCTTCAAGTTCATAGCAAAGTCGAGGAGGAAGAAATGGTGGAAAAAAGCTGGTTACAGTATTTTAATCTAATGGCCATTTGTAAGGTTAGGTCGGACGGTTTAATGCGAAACTTTATTCTGTTTGAAATAATGTAATTCTTTGTTCTTGTTTAAAATAATGAACAGCCTACTTTAATAACCCTGTGTGATGGCCGGTGGCTCAAGTCATTAAGAGTCTCCAGTTACCACATTCTTCCATGTTACTCCCAGAGCTAGAAAGCCGACTCGGGCGACTTCCATCTTGGTGTGGACCTTTACCCGGTTTCTTCATGATATCTCAGGGTACTCAGCTACTATCTGTGCAGTGACTTTTTATGAGCTGTTCTTGGATATGCTACACAATACAGAACCTTCTTAGCATTAGGTGGGATGTCGCCATCGGTCGATACCTACCAGCAGGCCTTCTTCAGTGGGTCGGTGTGAACCTCGTTGTATCCTGTCTTCGCCCTGTCAACAGCTCGGATATCAAACGCACGATTCGTAATTTTAAAGCATTAAATAGCACATTTTGTGGTGGTAGCTCATTCACAATGCCAAGCATGTTGTCAAACGTTGACCAGCGACCATTACTAAAGTTCCATTGAAATTCCCAGACCCTGTATCTGCCTGCAGGCTAAATGCCAACTTGAATGAGAGCCACTTGATTGGCAATGCACAGTTGCTGTGCATCCTCTTAAATTCAGCCTACCAATTGTCAGCTAGCTAAAAACCAAGGTTTACTTTTCAGCAATCAGGTTTACAGGAAAAGCTAGATGAATTTCTGCACACCGAAATTTAAATGGCATCTCGTTCCAGTAGCTGTGTATCTGAGACCACTTCACCCAGGTTCTCATTCTTTCAGTACATGCATTCTGACATGGGTGGCAGCGAGGTTGCATTGTTTTTTGTTAATCTTTTGGCCATTAGATGTGCTGTTTTTCGCATGGGCCTTCGTTTGAATCCATTGCAATCAGGTCTTCATCAGACAGTGCCTCTTAAACGGTGCCAATGCCTCTGACTGTGGCGATATACTGACCTCCTGCTGGCTGTCTAAACTTGTTTAGAGAGGAGTTTTAGGAGTTCCTTGATTAAACATTTGTCTATGACAGGCAGTTACTGATTGCTGGAGACTTTAATATTCAATCTGAAACCCTATAAAACAGCCAATTCCGCTCATTTCTCGACTGCATGGAGAATTATGGTTTAGTCCAACACGTTAATCACACCACCCAAGCCGGTGGCCATATCCTAGATCTTACGATCACTAACGATGTCTGCCCACTCACCTGGTGGTCAGCCCACTGACCCTCTTGGGTTACTTTTCATTCTCATTTACTGTTCCTGCTTCCTTGTACTTGCGGATTATTTTTGAACTTGTCCAGCGACGTCACTTAAAAAGCATTTACTGAGAATTTTCGTTAAATATCTTTGTGATGCAGGTCTTCTTGATCTGCACCCGGTCTCGACCGACAGCCTCGATACCCTCACTGATGCAGTCAACATGACGCTTATGAATACTCTTGACAAGCATGCACCCGTTCATTTGATTCGTGTACATTATATGTACATCCGTGTACGAGTCGTGGAGGTTCCTTTCAATTTAGATAAGAAACTTAAAAAGATGCACCGTGCTAAGCGCTAGCTTGAACGTCGTTTTAAGAAATTGGGGTGTTATATAAATCAAGTCTTCGATTTTTACCTGGAAGCTTAAAATAACAAAAGTCCTACCACCCATACCCATGGCAGATTTATAGGACGGTAAACAATTTACCGGCCAATGCTGAAAAGTCGGACTCCACAGATATTAAGTGCTCAGTCACAAAGTTTTCTTTTTTATTTACTGAAAAAAGTATACACATTCCTTCTGTCACAAAAGCCCCTCTAGGTAAAGTAAATGTAGAATCACCAATTGTGGCCTTAAAATGTTTTCCGAGGTTTCTGTGTGTGATGTAGCTATCGTTATAAGGTGTAGTGAACATGTTCGTCTCCTGAATACCATACACCATCATCTCATTCGTCTTGATTGGCTGACCAACTAAGCCTTGCCCTAACCGAGAGTTGTAATGCTTCTTTGGAGAAATGTGTCGTACCCATTTATTTCAAATCGGCACTCGTTAGAACGATACATAAAGCCTAGATTTGATACAGAGGTCCTTGCAAACTGTCGGCCAGTTTCCCTTCTTTCGTTTTTGCTCAAGATATTTGACATAATTTTCTCTAAGCAGCTGATAGCGTAGATGAGAAAAGAATGAAATGCAGGTTTTTTTAATAAGGGTTCAAGAAGCAGCTCTCTACCGAAAGCGCTCTCCTCCGTGTTTACCACGACATTCTTTGACGAAGCAGTGATTGGAATGATACCCTATCAGCTGTACTAGATCTATTAGCTGCCTTCGACAAAATTGATCACGAAGTCTTACTTGAACTATTGAGCACAACGATCGGTCGGGCGGATGGGGCGTTGGCCTTGTTTAAATCGTACTTGGCTGATCGTATTCAATCCGTATAGTTTGGGAGTCAGGTCTCACCCACGAGACCGGTCAACTGTCGACTCATTCAAGGCTTTGACCTCGGTCCTTCTTTGTTTTCCATTTATTCTCAACCTCTGGGAAAATTGATTAGGGCCCATGCAATATGTTATCACTTTTATGTTGAAGCCACTAAGCTGTATCTGTCATTCAAACCCGTCAGAATTTGCTGCAGCAACTGGTAAATTGAGTGCTTGCCTTGCCGACATTTGATCAGGGATGCCTGAAAATTTCTGGAAACTGAATGATGGTAGAACTGAACTGCTGCTCACGTAAATCATAAGCGTATGGCTGGATTTGAAGGCTTTGCTCTTCTAATAACTCCTAATGCTGTGCGACCATCACTAGGTCCTCGAAATTTATGCACTGTTTCCGACAGCTGCCTAGTATTCAAAAGCTTCATTCGGAAGACTGCTTCTACAGCTAGCCATCACGTCCGATCCCTATCGAAGATAAGCAGCTGTTTCCCAAGGAGGCTTGCAAACAACTAAATCACCATAGTCACGTCTCGGCTTTATTATTGGAAAATCCCTTTTAGTTCGGAAAGCACAAAGGCATCTGATCCGCTCTTAATAGCTATGAAAATCACTGCAACATTAGTTTCAAAGTCCAAGAGGTTTGACCAGGCATTTCCTTAGCTAAATTAGCTTGGATGGCTTCTGGTTGATCAAATAGTGCAGAGCAAAGTCGTTAGGCCGACCAACAAGGCCCACCACGTCTTCTCTCCTCCGTATCTAGCTGAACAGTTGAACCAGTTTCAGTCTCCTCCTGCCCTGAGGTAGTGTATGGAAAACTAATTAACTGCTCCATTCCTCAGCTTGAAGACCGCTCGCAAACAGAAGCTTTAGCTCTGCAGGTCCAAGACTTTGGAACTCACTTCCACGATTCTAATGCTACAGCTACTCTCCTGTGGCCGACTATGGCTCACCATTTCAGGTGGTCCTGAGCTGCTACTTCCAAGCCACTCACTTTCTCTAAAACTACTCTCCCGACTCTGCTTCGCTTCCCACTTTCTCTTTTTTTCGTGAGATATAGAATGTTGGCTACTGAATGCATACCGATTCACATTGCCGCTTCACTTCAGCCGCTTAAGCTGTGACTGTGCTCTAAGGAATTCTCCAGCGTAACACCCACGTAGTCTTTCCTGCTTTGTGGAGTTACAAACGGAGATAAATGTCGATGCAGTTTTCAATGACTACTTGGCATAGGAAAATGTCGCATCTTCAGAGGTTTTACGTTGCTGCAAAACTAGATTAGGCAAACGGAACGGTTTCTGAACCTCCTCCCAACCATCAATCTCGCTCTTCTTATATTCTGTCGCACTTAGCAGATTAAAATCGGTTTCAACAGGCTTAGTTCCTACAAGAACAACATTTTTAGAGTATTCTTACATTCCTATACTGTTTAGTAGCCCAGATTTTGTAAAAAATTGAAGTGTTTGTTTGTTTCTAGATAAGATTGCATGGACCTTTAAGACAAAGACTCTGTTAAGATTTCAACATGAATATATAAAAATAAGATATTTAAGCATCAACAGACAGATTGAGAAATCGCATGGCTGATGTATTTGAGAGAATCGGGGATATGGCTAAAAATATGTTATGGTGGAAAACATCCGGTTAGCGTAAGACATGAATAAGACTATTGATACAATTTCGAGAAGAAATGTTGGAATATTTTGCTTGTTAGAATATAATTGTATTATTGCGGTTTTCAAAGAGACAGTGGTGAATTAGAAGAGAGAAGACGAGCAGGATAATTTGGTATTGCCTTGCGGCTTTTGCGAAGATAATTGCCCAAAGAAATGTTATTAAAAATTCCTTATCAGTTATAACTTACTTGAGAAGACTTTGTAGGAGTGAACATGTAAACTCAATTGCAATTTCAGCAAAGCCTGTGTGTTCCTGTGCAGTCAAGAAAATTGGTGCGAGTTGATATTATTTATCATGGGCTATAAAAGTGTGAATCGACTAATTACCTGTAACCGTCCGATTTAGGTTACCTAGAAAGCATATTGCTATCTGTGATAATCCTCAAACGACAGCAGGTTGGCTGTGAGCCTTGACTATTTGATGGCTGTATCGAGCCTCGATTTAGCATTTATTTTGTTCATTTTGACCGCTAGACATCAGAATGCATGTTTTCTTGAAAGGCCCTGTCATTTATTCAGAACTGAAAACCAATTCAGCCTGTTTCCCGTCGCTATTTAATAACATTAGACTAAGACAAATAGGTCGGTAGAGTGCCACGATGAATACGCAGATGACAGAAGCTAGCCGCTGATACCATCGATGTCAAAAGATATCGAGATTGTGAATTTGTTTCCCGTGCCAAATCATTTTTGCCATTCCAAACATGGTTCTCAAGAAGCAGCAATATACGCTGACCAGCAAGGCCTGCCGCTGCTTAGCGTCTTCATATCTAGCTGAACTAATGCACCAGCTTTAGATTCCTGGTGGATTCAATCACTCTACGGACAATACGTTAGCTTTTCTATCTTCCCGCCTAAAGACCGTTTGCGAAAGACGATTTCGCTGTGCAGGTAATAGATTACAGAACATGCTTCCACTACACGATAGCAACGAAACCTAGTCTCCTGCTGCCGACAGCGGAACATCCTTTCCCGCCGTCTGGAGCTGCTACTTTCATGATACTCGCTACATCAACTGCTCTCAGGACTCAGTTATGCTTCTCACGTTTTTGGATCCGATAAAGTCAGTTTGCAACCGAGTAGCTATCGAACTTACGCTTTGAGTGCGCCATACGGAACTCTCCAGCCAAAGGCCCCCATAGTCTTTCGGCTTTGTTGTGTTACAGACGGAGATAAATTCATGTATCCTAAAAAATTTAGTTCGCTACAAATTATTTCATTCCTGTCAGTGAATTCATACAGGCGTAAGTGAAATACAGGTTTTACCTGTTTTTTGTTTTATCTCGCTCTTATTGCATAGGCGGCTCCATCTTACGAGTAAAAGAAAAATGGAGCAAAATTAGCTCAAGTGTCTCGCCTTTGCTTAAAATTCATTAATATCCTAATAATTCTGCTCATAACCATGTGTTCGATTATGCTTTGATGCTAGCTGCTCCCCAAGAAAAAGTTACCATGTTTTACCATGGCTGTAAAACCAGATGTTATCGCAGCCGGTGGCTAGTGGAAAAGTGGCATCAGTGGTTGAAGAAGGACATCAACGATCTAAAGAACTCCAGCTCAAAATTCTCAAGTATTTCAAAGCTTAGATAGCATTTCAACATTAAAATCACACTCAACTATCTTAGTTTATAAATTTAGATAAAATGGCAATATGAAAATTACTAGAATAATTAATTGTATAACGCTCAAGCGAACGTCAAACCAGTTCAGGAGCTTCACATATGCCTCGGAGCTCGAGCCCATGACCTCAGCAAGACCTTGGTCCAGGCGAGCACCATAACCGCTGGACCAAACCAGCTCGGCAGCTAAATTTCATGAAGACGACATTTCACCGGATACTTTCTCTAGCTTGCAGAACGAGAAAGCTACTTTTATCTTACTAGGACCTGAGGACGTGAAGAAGCTTAAAATAATAGGGTAGTCTGACACCAGTATACTTCTACCGGATTAATAGCTTGCCTTGGTATGATACATTTCTAACCTTCCTGTAGCTGTTTTCCACATCGCATTGTAACCTCGCTATTTTAAGTACGTGCGACAATAGATTAGCTGTCGCTGAAAAGATTGTTTTTATAAGTCGTAGCGGTAACTTGCAATACTTTTAGGAAGAGTTGTGTCCCGTACTCTTATTAGCTAAACTGGAAGAAAGTCAGCGAGCTGTGGAGAACCGAGCATAAGTAATACCTAGCTATAACCTCGGTGACCAATCTTAAATGTTTTCTTGTTAAGCATTCGTTCAATAGGGAGTGAATCGTTAATAATATGAGACGCGATAATTGACGTCTTCGACCTGTGTCAGCATTCGAAGAGACTTAGCTTAAATTGATCACCCATCCAATCAAACTCGTAGATACCCAGCAGGCTGGCATTTCTTTACAATCTTAGATAACTCAAAACTGGTGGCTCGCTGCAATTGTAGCTTCTTGTTCCCTTCATTTCAATACTTGTGCAGTCAAGCCGAAGCAGTCCTTTACATGTTTAGCCTTTAACCGCTTTAATGCGAATTTGGCTGTAGTAGTACTAATAATTAAGAATAATAATATAATAATAATTCACTTGATAAAGCACCCTCAGAGAACTTAATCTCTCTCTCTAGGCGCTTTACATTTGCTGCAAAGTGAAATGCAATTGAATGGTAAGTAAAATCATGCTTGAAAAACAAACAAAAGGAATAATATGGTTAGGGGTGACATGCACAGGGTCAGCATGCAAATGTGGTTAGCAGCAGCATGCACAGTGTCAGCACGCATAAGCACATCAAGGACGAATCACATGGACCCACTAAATGCTGTCCTAAATAGGTGTGTTTTTAGGTTCCTTTTAAATGTGATCAGGTCAGGGAATGTTTTGACTCAGGTCGGGAGGGAGTTCCAGGCTGTGGGAGCATGCGAACTAAATGCACGGTCTCCAAAGGATTTAGGGTTTGTACGAGGTATTTGTAGACTGTTGGATTCCGAAAAGCGGGTGGTAAGATGCTTGGCCTGATGGGGTAGTATATCTGAAAGATAGACTGGAGCCATAGAATGAAGGGACCTAAAAGTGAGCGACAAAACCTTGAAGTCAATTCGTTGCTTGACTGATAGCCAGTGCAGGTCGGCGACAAGTGGAGTAATGTGGCAACTGCGCCGCTCACGACAGACAAGTCTAGCTGCCGAGTTTTGCACCAGCTGCAATCGCCTGCTCGCACATGCAGGTAGGCCAGTAAGCAGTGAGTTGCAGAAGTCGAGACGAGATGTCACGAATGCATGGATCAACTTAGATGTGGTATCTTTATCTAAACAATCCCGAATTTTGACATTGTTGTGAAGCTGAAAATAGGCGGATTTGACTGTGGAGCTGATATGGTCGTCTAACGAGAGGTCACTGTGGAATATGACACCTAGATTTCGAGCTGATTCAACTGGAAATATGCTGGCAGAGCTAATTTTGAGAGTCAGCCTTTCCAATCTCTGGATCACACTGGGTTTGCCCATAACTAGTAAGTTAGTTTTATCATCGTTAAGTTTTAGAAAATTTGCTGCCATCCATGTGCGGATGTCATCAATGCATGCAGCTAGTGCGTTTAGAGAATTTGAGGTGCTCGAAGGCTGGGAGGGATCAAAGCAAAGGTACAACTGAGTGTCATCCGCATAGAAGTGAATGCCTAGATTGTGCTTAGGTATCACATCAGCAAGAGGCAGAGTATAAACCCTGAAAAGAACCGGACCTAGCACTGAGCCCTGAGGTACTCCATATTTCAGAGGGACTTCAGATGATCTTTGTCCATTCACGTCAATACTCTGGAGTCTCCCACTGAGATAGGACCTGAACCACTGCAGAGCAGTGCCAGCGATGCCCAGGCGAGATGAGAGACTCTCTAGAAGAACTCTGTGATCGATGGTGTCAAAAGCTGCCGAAAGATCAAGCAAAACAAGTAGAGACACTCTACCCATGTCTGTATTCCTAAGTAGGTCGTTGTATTCCCGAAGCAATGCTGACTTTGTGGAGTGATTAGCTCTAAAGCCAGACTGGAACTTACTAGCAAGGTGTGAGGTTTCGATATACGAGTTCAGCTGGTCTGCCAAGACCCGTTCCAGTGTCTTTGATAGGAATAGTAGAAGGGAAACTGGGCGGTAGTTGCTTAAGTTCTCTTGGTCTAGTGTAGCTTTCTTGAGAAGTGGCCTGGCAACAGCTTTTTTGAAAGGTGCTTGGAAATGACCTGAGGCTAATAACATATTAGTTATGTTAGTTTTGCAGCAGATTATGCAGCAGGCAGCAGCAGATCAATGCAACGTAGGAGCAGTACAGTGGGAATAGGGTCCAGTGGACTTTTTGTCTTCTTTGATTGAGATACGAGCTTTAGGACTATATCACTAGTGACCTGCTTAAATGCAGACGTTGAGGTGCAGCAAGGAACCGAGGAATTCTAGTGGGGAGGTTGTCATCGCAGGGATGGATTCCCTCATCTTGTCTATCTTCTGCACAAAGAATCGAGAGAAGCGATCCGCGTGATCACCACTCGGATCATCAGGTAAGGATCTAATCTGGGAATGGTTGAGGAGATGGTTTATTGTCGACATCAGCATTTGTGGATTGTGCATCTGTGATTCAACAATGTATTTATAGAAGCTAGACTTGGCCTTCGCTAGGATCGATTGGTACGACCTACAGTAGTCTTCATATGCCTCATCCCTGGGTATCAAGTCTTTCTTTTTTCTGATTTATGTAACTCATTTACATGTGGTGTGCAAGCAATAGTCCCATTGTGTTTCTGTGAGATTTCAAAATTAACTTGACGACTTGAATAACACGTTTGGTGCTGAATTTCGGGAACTGACTGATTCCACTTCTGCTGTGTGCCACGTGCTTGACGAACCATTGCCAACATAGGTACGACATAGCTATTGCATACCAACATTACGGTACTACTCTCTGACCTGCACTTGCTCACAACTAAGCAACCTATCTACCTCAAGGTTCGGTCACTCACTTTTTGATCCCTTCATTTTTTTGCTCCATTCTTCCTCTCAGATCTTCTCACTCACCTGGCTAAGCATCTTAGATTGCGCTTTTCGGAGTCAAATCCTTTACCTATACTTCATACGAACCTAAAATCGTTTGAGGATCATGCTTTTAGTTCGTATGCTCCCAAAAAGCGTGGAAATCACCTCCAACTTGCGTTGAGACATCCCCGGACTACACTACATTTATGACAAAACTAAAAGTGCATCTTCTTATCACAGCATTTATTTTTGCCCAGTGATTCGTTCTTTACCTCCTTCTGGGTGATGACACTGTGCATGCCTCCACTAACCATGTCTTTAGGCTGATTCTGTGCATTTCTCTCCTAACAATGTTATGCTTTCGGTCCTTGAGCATGCTACCACTAATCAATCGATCGTAATTCCTTTGCAGCAATCGTAAAGCACCTAAACAGAGATTAAGTTCTCAAGAGGCGCATTATCATGCTAATTATTATTATTATTTAATAGTGTATAATCTACGTCTTGGAGATGTGATTGTGAGGGACAATCTAGACTTTGACCTCTATGCAGGTATTCATTTTAACCTCTGATTTAATCTCTCCCAGCCTTCCAGCACGTCAAATTCTCTCAAATCCCTTTATGCAAGTATTTTTAATATCCGAATATGGATGGCAACAAACTGTCTCAAATCGAATGAAGATAAAAACCAACCCACTAATTACTGGTAAACCAAATGTAACTGAAATGAAAAAACATAATGCTTCAGATATTCTCTACCAGCATAGCTCATGCTAAACCTGCAAACATGTCTAGACTTTCTGTTATAATGTCACCTTTTAGTTAGAGCGGCACGGCAATTCGCAGCAAAGCCTGACAATTTTGAGCTACACAACATTGCTAAAACTCGGGTAGCTTACACAGGGAAACTACATCTAAATGCGTGCATGTATTGGCAACATCCTGTCCGATTTCGGCCAGTCGCGGCCTGCTGATATCATGAACTGTGCAATCAGGAGCCAAACATTGGTGACAGACTTTGCTGCTAGGTTTGTCAATCTTATAGAGACAAGGCCTTTTGTACGTGTTCCCTACAGATGGGAAGTCATTCCGGACATATGGCATGCTATTCCCTGCATTGACGACGTGAACAAGAAGTTGGACAATACTTGGTTCACCATAGCATTTTCAAAATCCCTGGGGTTGCCGTTTGGCAATATTCATGCCGAAACTGTACATTTTATGACCAAGCATTTGGAGTTGCTGCATCTTCGGCAATTAGATTGTTCCTAAAATATATGCACTTTACTGATCCGGTAATGCTGTATAAATATGATTACTTTGTTTTGATATTAATATTTCTCATTCCTCTTCAAAACGGTTCTTCGTGCGGCAAGATTATTTAAAATAGCTGGAGCTCATCTGTATTTTTATCTCTTTCCAAAATGCATGCCTAGATGAGATTTTGCCCAGCACTGTAAGAGACTCTAGATGGCTCCTAATCAGACTAGGCAAGAACTATACAAGCTTGCTGACACTGCACTTAAGGCGTGCAGGTGATTTATTTTGTCTTGATCTCTTGTCTTAAGGTCTTTTGGCAATGATCATCAGAGATATTTTAAGTGTTTTATGGGAGTATTATAACTGTGAAGGTGGTTGAACGCCGCCAGATATGGAGCTGTAGAGAGAGGACAGTAGTAATCGGGTTGGTAAGTGGGCAGGTATATATATATATATATATATATATATATATATATATATATACCTCTCTCTATATATATATATAAATATATATATAAATATATATATATATACCAGGTATATATATATATATACCAGGTATATATATATATACCAGGTATATATATATATACCAGGTATATATATATATACCAGGTATATATATATATATACCTGGTATATATATATAGAGAGAGAGAGAGACAGACAGACAGACAGACAGGCAGACAGACAGACAGACGGAGACAGACGGAGACGGAGGCAACGGAGGCGGAGGCGGAGGCGGAGGCGGAGACGGAGACAGACAGACAGACAGACAGACAGATAGACAGATGGACAGACAGATAGATAGACAGACAGAGCAAGAAAGAGAATGAGCTAGGTGAAATTAAGGTTGAGAGAAGTAAAGATAGAATTATCAGAAATTTAAAGATCACAACGATAAAGATCCCGTGTGCAAATATTCAAGCTAGAATAGCAGATATGTCTGTGAAAAATTGCTACAGTAAGGAAGACAACTGTCTTTCCGCTCAGCCCGCATTTTACTGAATACATGAAAGGCATTGGTCCGTACCAGTTCTAAGTTGGCTGTCGAGTGCCGGCCGAAACCCACCGCCCGAGAGCAGGAGCGCAGCTGAGGCTGTCCACGGGCAGGTCCAGTCTTCGGTCCGAGCTCGCCTCGCTCAGCCCCTGTCGACCACTAGTGAAATAGGATTGCATAAGTCGAGTTTGTCATGCTACAACACAATACACAACCAGCTCAGCTTGGCAATTTGGAGTCATAAATTTAACATAAGATGATTAACAAAGATGCTCAATTTCATGAAATACTTACAACAATACAGCTTAGAGTATTGCGGGAAAAGTGTATTACTAAAGTGTAGTACGTAGACGCATCCACGGAAATTTGCAGTGTAATACTTCGTCAGGACAGCAATGGGAAAATGACGACACAGGAGAACTTGAGAAAATGTAGTTTCCGGAGATAGGCAGAGTAACACAAGAAGAAGCACAACACACGCGGGCAACTGTTCTTAACTCCTTGGAGCAAAATGCTTAAGAATAGCAGGACTACTATGCAATTACAGGTTAGATCGAGAAAAAAGGCTTCCCAAAATCTCATCCAGCGGAAAACTACAGACGGTTTTAAACAATAACAGTACAATTATGCACTCTTAAATTGTCTTACGTTCGTACGTTGACACTAAAGAATGACAGTAACGTTTGAAGTAAAACTATTCTCACGTTGCATGTAGAAATACTCATCATTTAAGAATGCCAATTTGCCTGCCTGACCATATTCTAATAAACGGAGTTGAGTTTACATTGCTTGCCTTGCTGCCGATGCAATGTTTTACTATACGCGACTGCCAGCCAAAAAGCTTAATACATATGCATACTATTCGTTTTCAATATCAAATATTCGTTTTCAATATCAAAACCTAGCGTGCGTTTGTGTGGAATAAGGCCACAGTTCTACGAGGCTTTCCGAATGCTTTTAACGGCGATTAAAGAGCTTTATACTTGGTTCTTTGGTGAAGGGAAGTGAATATAGCTTTATGTTATATGAATAAATTCAATACTTACTATAGCATTGAGAAATTATTAATTTGTATGTTGGTCGATAGCTATAGGATGGTATCAGGTTGCTATTTGTGATGCGTTTGATTCATTCTAGAAGTCTGGATGGCATTCTCCTCTGCCAAATCGAATAAGGCTATTTTAATGGCTAACGTCATCGAGTCAGTATAGTCTACCTGCGTGTCTTTCACTTTCGAATGACCTTTAATGTATCTTGCTGACATAAATAATAGCAACTGATTATTCACATTGATGAATAGATTAATATTTAAAGTGATGTCACTTGCATGTGCCTTTTTCAGCAACCTTACCAAAAAGCGAACCAACTACTGACGTTGAAGAAGCTGAAATCTCAAGTGAAGGTAAGACTATTTGTGTTAGTACCTACTCAATAATAAAGTACAGAAATATTTAAAAGTACTTGTTAGGATTCAAAATAAATTCGCTTAAATAGCCATTTGTTCCATCTGTCTATGAAACGAGAATAAAGTGGAGCTGCATCATGTAGTCAGAGTTTACTTGCGAGTGAAAGTAGTATCAGTGTCTATTTGAAATTTTTTGGAGCTGCATCATGTAGTCAGAGTTTACTTGCGAGTGAAAGTAGTATCAGTGTCTATTTGGAATTGCCCTGCCAGTGGCTCGGAAAACTTGCCTAAAGATATTTGTTTGCAAAGGTATGGTGAACTTAAAATATCTTTTTGCATCTGGATAAGTCTCCTGCGTATTCGTTTTCAAGTATAATTAGTATTGAGATTATTCCGCATTGAGTCGCCTAGTAAAACGTATGAAACTCTGAATGGAGAAGAACTTTTCTCGTCTCCTGTGGCTAAATTGCCGCTAGGCTTTTCTGAATTTATCCACGTTAGAGGTATAACGCTGGATGAGCCGATTACAATATTTGTCTCGTTGACCGTGTTTTGCGGTCTATAAAGCACCCGATAGCATATCGCTGCATGGTGCATCGTAAAAGCTTTAGTAAGACAAGCACAGGCCGTTCTGTGAAAACATAACAAAAGCTCGATGATCGGCCGACTGTTATGTTGTCGCGTTGTCATATTGCGGTCCCTCATCGACATGCGTATCCCGTAACAAAAACGTGCTGATAGTTTGCCCGATCTTAGAGCGTGAACCTTACGAAAAATATGCATCTGTTAAGCTCAGTTTCTCGGCAATCCAGCAAGCTTTGTTTGTTATTTTCTAGCTAGCTTAGTCGTTTCTTATTCAGTACGTATTTCTAACCTGAGGGCCACCTAGATACTTGTTCTCATTGCGATTTTTTTGTATCTGAAAATTACGGTGCCAAGCTTGTTTGATCCAGTGGTTAAGGTGCTCGACGCAATCGAGGTCTTTCTGAGGTCATGGGCTCGAGCCACGACGCATATGTGAAACGCCTTACTAGAGATCTAGTTCTCTGGGCGCGCTCTACAAATGAAGTTTATTTTTTCATTTATTTATTGACGATATAGCTCTGACTCTAGCATTCTTTAAAATGCTACTGTGCGTGCAATACCGTGCATGGTTTCGGCGTTGGTCGACGAAGAACAGCGGACCTAATATTGCACTTAGCGATTCTCCAGGGTCAGGATCGGCCACGACGGTCGTGTGCTCTTACTATTCGTAATGCAGTTGCTAGTACAGTTGATTCCGCGTGTAAGTATATCGGATGTAGAAATACTATGCTTATATCAGTGGCATGTCTGCGTCAAAGATGATTTTGCAGTTTTCTTCGTGGGAAGGCCGCTTAAATGAAAATCGGAATGTAAGAATACTCTGCATTTAAAAATAGGAGTGCAGACTAAATTTCGACCCTCATTCCACTTAAGAGCATGTATACAGTGTATCGGACAGTAGGATTCTCCATGGCGTCTCGAGGGAGTGGCTCCGCCCACCCCACCTTTGCTTGCCATCCAAACGTGCTGAAGGCGTTATGTCTGCATTGCACAATGTCGTGTAAAAGCACCTCGCTAGTATAGCGCCCGTTCACCCACTCAGAAGAAGCCGTTTGGCATTGACCTTGGGCAACGTCGGGCTGGGGTAAAGGCCTTGCTGCTGGCTACTTGGTAACTTATTGGCTCCGTGAATGGCTATGCGTGAGCATGTGAACGTGGCTCTACTCTGACTTCCGCCAGCTGTCAATCAATAGGGATTCGAAGATAGCAGACTCGCCATTGTTTTGTTAAAATCACTCTATCGTAGACGGCAGAGTTTAAAGCCCCGAGCCGCGTGTATTACCATCGTCTAGTAGTCCCCATCAGTTCCTTTGGTTGTCAGCAAGTTTGGCTGCTATCCTTCTTAAATTAAATCTGGAGCTGACAATCAAGAAATCATTCTGCTTGCCGATAAGGTGGATGTAATAAGGTAGATAGGCAGCTCAAAAGACATCAAACTTCAATCCATGCCTCCATACACGAGATCTCTCATGCTGCCTCTGGATCAAGGAGTCATTCTCGCAGCTTAAGTCCAGTACAGAACATAATTGATGCGGCAAATTCTTCACACTATCGAAGATGGATGGTCGAGGATTGATTACACAAAGCCTTTTCTATGCTAGTTACCTCGCACATGCTGACGCAGTCGTTGTTGCTGGTACCGCCAGCTACGATCTGGCACACTGTTTCAGAAAAGCCGTTTTCCAATTGTTGGTCGACACGACAATGAACACGTTGCACGCGATTACAGCAGCGGCTACTGAGCTAGGAAAAGCAGTCACGAAAAAAGATGTGACGGCTTTTTTGACAAGGATAATGCAGCTGCATGCCATGGCCGGTCAACCGACACTGAAGTTTCCAATATAGTACCTCCTAAGGACCACAATGGGGATGATTACAACGACACAGGAGAGCTTGCTAAGATGCAGCTTTCGGAGATATGCAGAGTAACACCACAATAAGCATGACCTGTGTGGGCAACTTTTCTTAATTACTTGGACCATAATATTTAAGAATACTAATACTATATAAGGATACTAATAATAATAGGACTAATATGCATTTTCAGGTGAGATCAATCAAAAGGGCATCTCTAAGTCGCATCCATCGGCAAACTACAAACATTTTGTAAATAATCACAGTGTAATTATGCGATGCTTGTTCGTTTGAAAGTTGTTAAGTCGATACTAAATAAGTTCTGTGAAGTTTTAAATAATATTTGTCTCACTCTGAATATAGGAATACCCCTCAAATAAGAATCCCGATTTACTGCCCGACCATATTATTGTAAACGTAGTCAAGTGTTAACTTCTCACCGTGTTGCCGGTGCTATGTTTTTCTCTACGCGACAGCTAAGTTAAAACTCGACACATATACTTATTATTTGTATTCATTGTCAAAACCTAGCCTGTGTTTGGGTGTAATTAGTCCACAGTTCTACCAGGATTGGCCGTAGCCTTTAATGGCAGGTAAACTTATACAAATTTGGTCCTGAGGTAATTGCATGAATACAGCTATATTGGGTATAAACAAAGTGTAATTCCTACTACGCTTTTGCGAAATATAATAATCCTAATTTCGGGCAATAGTTATATAAAGAAAGCAGATGTGGTATGTATGAGGCATTTGAATTCATTCTAGAAATCTGGGTGGAGTTCTCACTTTGCCAGATCGAGTAAGCCAATTTTAATTGCCAAAGTAATTTGAGTCAGTAGAGTCTAGCTACGTGTGTTTTACTTTCGAATGGCCTTAAGTATCGTGCAGACCTAAACTATAGAAACTGATTCTTCACAATGATGAATCGATGAATCCTTGGGGCGATGTCACTTTCATGTGCCTTTTTTCAGCAACCGTACCAAAAAGTGAACCGACTACGCATGTCAAAGTAGCTGACCTCTCAAGCGAAGGTAAGTGTGTTCCTGTTAGTGCGTACATAAAATAAAGTACAAAAATATTTAAAAGTACTTGTTAGGATTGAAAATAAATGTCCTATAACAGTCATTTCTTCCACCTATCAATGAAAAATAAAAATCTTGGAGCTGCATCGCGTAGTCAGAGTTTACTCGCGAGTAAGTGTTACAAGCATGCTGCAATAATGAATTGCCCTGCCAGTGATTCGGAAATACGTTGCCTGAAGATAATTTTGTTGCAATTTATAGACTGAGCTTTAAATATATTTTTGCATCCGGATAAGGCGTCTGCGTATCCAGTTTGAAATTCGATTGGTTATTAAGATATTTTTTCTTAGGCAACGACAGCTGCTTTCCTACTGCCGACTATGGCTTATCCTTTTCAGCGGTCCTAAGCTGCTACTTCGTGCTACTCACTACTTCAACTGCTCTCCTGATTCTGCTATGCTACCCACTTTCCCTTTGTTTCGTGAGACGAAGTCTCTTGGCTACCGAATGCGCACCGAAAGCTGCTTAGGGTGTGAGTTGGCTGCAGAAAACTCTCCTGCGTAACACCCATATAGTCTATATGACTTTGTGGAGTTACAGACGGAGAGACATTCCGCATTACTTTCGCATAGTAAAAAGTATGTAATCTCTGAGCGGAGAAGACTTTTTCTTTTCTGCAGTGATGAATTTGCCGCGATGGTTTTCTGAATTTGTTCAGGTTAGAAGTATAACGCTTGACGAGCCGATGAATTTACTTGACTGGTTGACCGTGTTTTATGGTCTTTAAAGCACCCTGCAGAGTATTGGGTAAGCTGCAGTAAGAAATGCAGATGATGCTCTGCGAAACATAACCAGATTTGGATAATCGGCCTACTGTCAATTTTTCGTTGTCCATATATGGTCAGTCACCGACATGCATATCCCATAACAAATGCGCGCTGATAATTCGCCCGATCATAGAGCAAGAAGCATACGATAAATATGCATCTATTACGCTCAGCTTTTTTAGCAATCCACCTAGCTTTGTTTTTTTTTCCTTGCTAGCTTACTCGCTTCTTATTCAGTCCATAGTATTAACCTGTGAACCGCCTAGGTACTTGTACTCAGTGCCATTTTTGTATTTGTAAACTACGGTGCCAAGCTGGTTTGGTCCAGTGGTTAAGCTGCTCGCCGTTGAACAAGGTCTTTCTGAGTTCGTGGGCATAAACCACGAGGCATATGAGAAACGCCAGAATAGAGATTTAGTTATCTTGGGACGCTAAGACAAAGTCGTTTATTTATTTGCTTTTATTTGCGGCATGACTCTGACTCTAGCATTCTGTAAAATGCTTCTGCGAGTGCGATACCTTGCACGAAAGTGACCTCCTTGCTTGTTTCTTCTCTCCTATTTGGGATCGTAAAGCACAACGAGTGATGGCTTAGAATTTTTAGGATGATATTGAAAAAAATAATGTTTAGTAGCTGGTGCTCCGATGTCTTGCAGCAAGAGGAGGATGAGAAAAAGTAAAATTTAAAACTGACAGGAAACTGTGGTTCAAAATAGCTTACAAATCAGTCGTTTAAAAGCGTGTACATCAATTTAAGTTTTTAACAGTTATCGTGGAAAACCTGCCGATGGGTAGTGTTAAATGGCAACAATCCGATAAATTTTTCCAACGATAGGTAAATTGAGTTTAGTAACATAATTTGTTATCGGCAGACCTTCTAAATACAATAATTGAATCTTCACCGCGAAGCTGGGCGCACATAGTTATGAAATTTTTAACATTCAACTGAACACTAATTTTTTTTTACTTGTTTGCCACCTCTACTTAAACAGTGATTATGCGGTTTACAATTTAGAAGGAAATTCTACCAAAACAGTAGGTATAGTGGTCGGCCTACTCGCACTCGTCAGTGGCATTATTGGATTTTCTCTCTGGAAGTTTATCAGGATACTTGGTGCACAGCAACGCCACGACGCGGTCCTCGAAAGCAGACGCTTCAGCCGCTCTGAATTGACTAAAGGTAACGGTAAAGAAGTATCGTCTAGTCGTACAGCTTTGTCTCAGCATTCTTTGGGTGCGATCAGTGCTGTGGACGCCACCACCATTGAAGGCATTGTGGCGGCGGCATCTGCGGGACAAATAAAGACGACGCCTCAAGAACTGCCTCAACCCATAGCCTGAGCAGCAGCTTCCATCAAAAACGTGGGACTGATTTGTTAGTAATGCATAATTTGTCTAGCTTCTGCCTTTAAATGGCCCTCTGTCAGTATTTTGCCTACTACTAACTTTCTTGTCGACTTTTTCATGCTAATAAAGGCTACGCATATTACTTTGATTTGAAATGCAAGTTTATTCGACTGCCAACTACCGAGCCGCATAGACAGCGTTGTGGACACAAGTAACGATTACATGCATAACTTGCACATGGCTTTCAGAGCTTTATTTTGAATAACACCCACGCCGGTAATTTAGGTGCACTAACGTTTTCGTCAAAATTGTTGTAGCCCAGCTACAGGCCGCAATGAACAGCAATCATTATCCGTTCGTGTTTGGTTCGCTAAATCTAGTTCAATTTTACCTAGCTGATTTTTTTTTACCGCTGCAACAGCCAGAAATTTCTCATTGCATCTGTTTTTATTGCCGCGAGTGATCGAAGATCATGACCTGGCCTGAGCTGGTAAACATACTAAGCAAACAAAAGGCTCTTACTGGTGAATTAAAATTAATTGGACTGTTCCCCAAATGACTTATTGACAGTTATGGTGGTCAGCATATACTGTTCACTAGTCTAAGCTCCGTCTTTTTATTATCTTGAACAGACAAACGATTAAGTATCGACTGAACTCCTTCAGTGAATTATTGTAAAGTGAGCAACAACTCAAAGATACTGTCCTATATTTAGCAAGGGGCACGGTGCGTCACTTATAATTGAAGCAAAATTAGATCTAGGCATGCTTGTTATGAAGGTCTCAGCTTGATAAATGTTTGAATCTCAAAATCAGCTACGATTGCTTTTAAGATTATTGTCGCATTCAACATAGTACCACATTGTTTTACCTCTCTATCAAACTACTCTTGCCTGTCAATCATAATTACTTCCAATTTAGGCTTTAAATCATATCTGTTAATATCCTGAATAGAGTTAAAAAGCTTTGCTTCTACCCTACAGGTAATCTTTAACTGACAGTGTCTTCATTCTTGACGAAATTTTTCTTCTCAGTTATTGTAATGGCATCTGAGCACAACCGCAATAATGAGCTGTCAATTCCTAGAGAAAAAGTATTAATCTCCAACGGAGCACTGCTGATTCCTCATATACAATGGAGAACAGGTGTCTAATACCGGTTAAAGAGTTAGATGCTCAGTTCGTGCACACCTCACTAGGTTTGAGAACAGATAGAGCATATTTAGCTACTGCTCAGTCTAAAGAACTATACGATTTCTTTAGCATGATTTCGATATCTGAGGTTGATGTTCAAACTAAGTGTTATTATAATCAATGAATGCCTGAAGAGATTTTAAAACTAAAACACGATCCGGATAAATCAGGCACACAAGCTGTCCGACCTGCTCAGTGAGAGATTCGATTGCGACTAATCATATTCATTCCCGGCGTCGTCTTTAAAATCTAGCCTTTTCTGACCTTTCTTCAGCTAGAATGCCAACGAGCTAAGATAATTTGAAGAACCAGTGAAGTATGAGGTAAATTAAAATGCTTTGCTTTGTCCCCTTTTAGTCACAAGTTTAGTACAAGTTATACTCTCCTTCTGACCGATGTGATTGCGAAGTAAAATCTATGCTGGTACTTACATGTAGATACAACATAGCTGTTCTTACTTTTCAAACCTTTTAAACCAACAAATCTTTTCAAACCACATGACGTCACAACCAACATACAAGTTACGGGGAAACAACATTATGCTCAGAAATTCGAAAGCTTAAAACTTATAATTGGCTCTATTTTTATATTTTCAAAAATCTCCTTGAAATATGTATGTCCTGTTCAAAACTAAATTCTTATGTAAAACTTACGGCTAGTGAAAAAGTTTCCTTCTTGGTTTGTCAACTGCGACCGTCAGAGTAGCCAAATCTCACTTATTCTTGCCGACCTGCACTAGCTCATATTAAGCAGAGCATCGGCTTCAAAGTCACTTCACTCACTTTTTGTTTTTTTATTTTCCACCCTACCTATACGAACTACTCTTTCGCAGGACTAGTTTCGTGAGAACTCCATTTCTTTATGACTTAAATCGTTGAGCAGTGCTTCGGATGATTTTTAAACCATTTGGAGCTTGCATCCCTATCATACGCCACCAAAACTTCGAACTCAGTTCTGATTCTCGTGTAATTTGGTCGGTTCACGTAATTCACCTTTTTTATGCTTCTGTCAGCTGACACTGCCGGTTGTCACTAACCTTATTTATGACGATTGACAAAGAGAATCCCTTTAATAACCACGTTAATTTGGTTGTAATTTCGATGGTGCCACTAATAATTGTATCATACTTTCTTAACATAATATAAAATAAGTAGCTTAGAAAGAGGTTAAGCTTGTTATGGGTGATATATCAATTCAACAATAATATTATCATTATTTACCTAAAACCACGAACAAGCTGTGTCTATATTTCGTGGGCCGCAAAAGCTGGAAACTCAATCAAGACTAATATAATTCATTCATTTCAAGACTGACTTCAAGATATTCTCTTATGCGGTTACATGTAAAATTACCTAAAACAATTACCTAACGTAATGTGATTTTTCCTCTATCCTTTAAGCAGACATAGGTTGAAAAATTCCTAAATTTAAAAAGTTAATCTAGGCATCTTCTGAATCTGTCAGAAAAAAGGTATGATTGTTATCTAAATGTATGTTCCTTTTTAGTTTGATTAGTCACTATTTTGACAGCAAGATTAATTATTAACCTGTTACAAGTGCCTAGAACGAGATTTTGTCATCCCTCCTAAGCACAGGTTATAAAACCGTCATCGCTTTAATAAAGCAAAAATAATGCATACGAATCAACACCTGAGAATAAACTGGTGCTGAATAATGACCGATAGATTTATAGTGTGCTAGAAGAGCAACTCAAACGAAGAACTCGTCATGCAGGCTAGAGAGCCTTATTAAAGGATCCACTTCAGACTGTGACTCATTCTATACTCTCAAGTGTTTACCTAAATAGCTATGCTTTTAGAGGAGGCCAGATAACACATATGCAAACAAAAACAAGAAAGATTAATCACACGAGCTTATTTCAAACAGTCTTCTTAAGGTTCATGAATGCTCGAATTGCACTTGCTGTAATCCCTAATGCAGCTGAGCTATTTCTTACATCGAGTACATTATCTTCCAGAAAGACAGCTAGTCCTCTTTTTTCCTAGTAAACATATTCAACTGTCGTTGTGATTGCTAGGTTACGACAAAAGCTATTTGCATATGCTGCTAAAGAATAGGATATTAGGAATAAATTTAATGGATGCAAAAATACTCCCAGTGCAGATATACTTTCCAATTAATGAGATGCCCCCCAACTTGGCCGAGATCACGTGAAAAGCGAGAATCGCTCACAATGAAAGGCGTGCTAATAAACAGCCTTCTACAAATTTCGGCATCTTCAACATGTTAAAAGTATTAGGAGCATGAAATTCAGTAAATCAAAGTGCTTTGTTTAGTCCGCTTTTAGTCGCAAGTTATATTCTCCATCTGACCGATGTGATGGCTGAATAAAATCTAGGCTGGAACTTATATGTAGATAAAACATAGCTGATCGTATGCTGCCAATCTTGCAAGATCTCTAGCACATAAAATACATCAACTCTTTTGCTGAAATCATCGATGAAGTTTGGATTTCGAACTCAACAAGACTTTTCAAACCTAATGACGTCGCAAACAACATGCAAGTTATGGGAAACTACATTATGCTCACAAACTCGAAAGCCTAAAACTTACAGCTGGCTTTATTTTTTTTACCTACTGCCACACGTGTTCCCCCGAAATCTGAATGTACTTTTCAAAACTAACTACCTACCATAAATTGGCAGCTAGTGAAGCATTTTACTCCTTCCTTTGTCTACAGCGATCTTCAGAGTAGCCAAATCTCACTTATTCTTGCCGTCCTACACTAGCTCATTGTCAAGAAGAGCATCAACTTCAAAGTCTCCTCACTCACTTTTTGGTTTCTTCTTTTTTCGCCATACCTATCAAAACTACTCCTCGCTAGACTAGTTTCGTAAGATCTAATTTTCATTCTGACGATTAGCAGTACTTATAAGTACTTATAGTACTTCTTATGTAGCTGCATTTTGAATGATCTTCAAATCATTTAGAGCTTTCCTTCCTTCAACATATGCAAGCAAAACCTCAAACTTACTTCTGAATCTCATGTATTATGGTTGGTTCTTGTTGTTCGTATTTCGCATGCTTCTGCGAGCTGACAGTTTTCAGGTTCTCACTAACCCTATTTTTGTGTTGACACTGAATATGCTCTCTCTAACCACGTTATTTGTGTTTTAATTTGGATGGTGACATGACTCATTAGAGCATACCTTCTTAACATGATATATAAGTAGCTTAAAAGAGGTTAAGTTACTTATGGATGATATGTAAATGCAACATGTATGGTATCAATATTTCGTAAAATCATGAACAAGCTGTGTCTTTAGTTTGTGTGCCACCAAAGCAAAAAATCAGTCAAGATTTCAAAATATTTTTTGATGTGCTGACACCTAAAATTTCCTGAAAACGAGCTTGCTGTGATTGGCATTAGCTTATGAATCGGCCATCGTCCTTAATGTACTTAGACTAGCTGGTATTGGGCAAGTTACAGCTAAAAAACTAAGGTACTCTCTTTGCCGATTATATTTAGTTCATCGACAGATTATTCATTTCGAATTGGAGCATTCAACAATATGCGTCACAAATGTATCATCATTGTTAATAAAGGCAGCAAGAGTTCATAGCCATAATTGGTAAAGCAAGAGTATGATATCGTTATTACTCAACTGCTGAATGAATTATGAAGTGAAAGTTTGCATGCCCACTAACATACGGAAATTTCATTTGGGTTTTAGTATCCTAACTTAGTAGTCTTGCAGTATTAGCATTGGGACCAATTTAAAGGCTTTTTTAGGTCTAGTAACACTGTATGTCCGGAAATTCGTCGTAGTATTTCAACTAACAGTCTTGTAGAAAGCTGGCTACTAATGAACAGCCCCAAGTAAAGATCGTCTGACGAAATTTCAATAGTAAAGCATCACACAACCTAAAAAAATATCAAAGTGCATTTAACTAGGTATGCATCATCGCAAACGTTACATGAGTTCATGCAATCTCTACTTATTAAAGAGAGAAAGTCAGTCAAACCGCAAGATGGCGAACTTGCCTGGCGTGGCAAAATGACAATTTTTTGCATAGCAGCAAGATTATACAGCTTTGTCTTCCATAACTGAACAATAATCGCTCAGGGAAGCGACCACAGGCAGTGTGCTGCTCGAATACTATTATGCAAAAGTCATCCATTATTGATATTCAGAGAAGGCTACTCACTACGTATCAGCTGTAAGCTCACAGCCTTTATGGGGCTCCAAATTGAGCAACCCTGGTGAAGTCCAGCCTAATAATAACTCTAGCAGAGTACTAAATGATATACCTACTAAGAAAGATTTTTCAGGTAGTTTTTATTTGTTTATCGACTTAGCTGGGAATGCTGGAACGCGCATTTTATAATACTATTAATTATCATAAAATGAAATTTATACAGCATACCCAGAAAACAGTATGTTTTCTTGGCACTTAACATGTGCTTTGAAGAAAGCATAATAATAACAATATTAAATGACTTGATAAAGCACCATTGCGAGAGTTATATCTCTTTCTAGGCGCTTTAGATTTGCTGCAAAGAAAGCACGATCTGATGGCTAGTGGTAGCAGGCTCGAAAGAAAAATCAGAATAACATGGTTAGTGGCAGCAGGCAGTGGCAGCACTCATAAGCACATACAGAACGAATCTCAGGGACCCACTAAATGCTGTCATAAGCAGGTGTGTTTTTAATTTCTTTTTCAAAGTGGTAAAGTCAGGGTATGTCATGAAGGAAGTTGGGAGTAGTTTCATTCTTTGGGAGCATACGAACTAACGTCACTGTCTTTAAGGGATATGAGGTTTGCATGAGGTATAGGTAAACATTTAGATTCCGAAAAGCGGGTAGAACGATGCTTAGCCTGGTTGTACTGTAGATGTGATAAGTACATCGGAGCCAAAGAATGGGGAGACCTTAAATTTAGCGACAAAACTCGTTAAGTTAATGTTTTGCTTGACACATAGCCAGTGCAGGTCAACGAGAAGGGGTGTAATTTTGTAACGGCTACGCTCACGACAGACAAGCCAAGATGCAGTATTGTACACCAGTTGTAAGCACCTAATTGCACAGGCCGATAGATAAAGCAAGGTCGAACGATTAGTGGTATCATGCTCAGTATCAATGAGGATTAAATAGTTAGACGTTAGATGCACATGCTCATTGTGCCAATATCATCAGTGGCAGATATAGGCAAGATTCCTCCTGATAATCTCAAACTAGACCATACAAACTGCCTACATCACATGAGATATCAAACTCGTAGGATCAGTTGACCACTAATTGCAAATGTGATTTACCAGGTTAATTTTTCGTCTCACCGATCCATCGTTGTCTGTTTTACATTTTATCAGACTGTAATCGGTTAGGTACGATGGGCAACATCCGGAAGTTTTATTACGAAAATCCTCAAAAATACACGTATGAAACTTGCTCGACATTACTAAATTCGGAACATGAAGTTTAATTCCCTTGTTATTAAAGTAGAGCGATTCAGTTAAACATAAAGTTGTCTTTGAGGGGTTAAGCTGCTACGCTTGGATATGCGTGGACATCACTGCATTGAAGGCTCTAAGTCTCTAATCTCAATGAAATCATCTCATACAAGGGCAATCAAGAAAAGTGATGCGCCCAAGAATCGGCAATTTCAAGTCGTGAGAACAAAAATCGAAGTTGTAGACGGCTGTCGCAAATAAGTAATAAACTCTTCAGACATCATATTTATCAAACGCTTTGTGGCGAAAACATACCCCCCTTAATGCCACGAGCACGGAGCCTGCATTTGGCCTATTCCTAGCCGAAGTGAAATGTGCCTGTGAAGCCAGGGCATCAAAGCATTGCTAGAAAGTAAAGGCTACCTAGATACACGAAGGTACTCAGATGTATAATATAAATATAATAATAATGCACTTGATAAAGCGTCCTCAGAGAACTCAATCTCTCTCTTGGCACTTTACATTTGTTGCAAAGGTAAATGCAATTGAATGGTGATGAAAACTAAAATTAAGTAAAAAATAAAGTAAAAATTTGGTAAAATTGTAAAATCATGCTAGATAAACAAACAAAATGAATAAAATAGTTAGGGGTGACATGTACAAGGTCAGCATGTAATGTGGTAATGGCATGTATTGCAGCTGAGAATTGCAGGAAAAACGAGTATCATTACGCTTCAAAAATAAATTATTGTGGCTAACATAGGCCAGTCTAATGTATGGCAAACACGAGTTGTGAAGGTTGAGCATTAGTCAAAGCTTGCAGCTCACTGTCCCATATGTGGGAGTGCAACTGCTTCATTATAAGATAGGTCACATCTTTTAAAATAGATATGCATTATTTTATAATATTTATATTGTATATACTGCATAGAGTGCATCAATTATATAATGAATGTGAGATATGAGGTAAGAGCACCAGCGAAAACTTGTAGCTCACCCTGCCACAGCTGGTAGTGCAGCTGCCAGCTCAATGTTCAGAGCAAAACTGCTTCATTATAACAAGCAAACTATCATATTATAGATAGAATACGTCAAACGACATATTCTGTCTCTACTTGAAGTTTCTCTCTGAGCCACACATAATTTAGGGGATGAATCAACTTGGCTAGTTAGCAATTCAGTATTTCACTCGATGTAGCTCAGTTGCTAGGTCATTTATGGTCATGTAGGATCATGCAGTTCATGAAGCTTCATGTAGGTTGTCTACTTCTCATTCTCTTCAGGATCTTTAAGCATTCGGTAATTAGAATTTTAGTTATCCCATCTGTCCATTTAGGCCCGAATATACGAACAAGCACATGGAAACTCTGAAAAGAAATAATTTAGTAGTTATTCGTAGCACTACTTATGACAGAAGCTCTAAGCTTTCGTCGAACTCAACAATTCCTTAAAAACCTCAGAGTTGGTTTAAACCAACAAATCGTCATGATAACGTGAACACGTTTGGGCTCTCTGCAATGGATAGAGCATCTGATTTAGGTTAGCTCTGCTGATGACTAAAACAGTTGAGTGCGATTTCCGTTGCCACGCATAATCTGTTAACCACATGCCTCAGGGTAGCTTGAAAGGCATAGTCCTCGTAAGCCTTGAGCAGTAATTAAACTTATGCAGTGCCTCTGCCTCAGCCCGGGAATGGGGTGCTCGCTTTTCACTAAATTGAATATGAATTCGAGTTGTGTACTCTAGTGAGCATTATATTAAATGTTACAAGCAGTTTTGACAGCTGGGAAAGCTATTGTACTGTACCTATAAGGGGTGCTCAATCAGCCTCCCTTTCTTTCTTTACTGGTAAGACCTGTTAGGGAAATGAACAAAGCAAAGCAAAATATTCTTCAAACCATATGGTTTTAGAATTTTCAAAAAACTGCCCCAACCCCGTTTTCCCAAAAGCTTCAGATAAGTTATCTACTTCCACATCTTGGAAATCTAACCACTACATTCAACACCCTCTTGGATTTGCATACTAGATATGCTATTGTGTAGAAGCAGGAATTCAAAGAGCAGCAACAGGACAAAAAAGCCGGTTTGTAAAGTAAAATACGCAAACTTCCTTCACTCTTACGGTGCCAATTTAGATGTTCATCTCCAAGTATGCATATTAATAAGAGAGCCTACGAAACATAATAAATATTTCTAATTTTGTTTCAAACGCATCAACAGCAGTCAAAGTATTGTTGTGCTAAACTTGCTGTACTCCGTAAAGGTAGACGCAAAGAGAAAAAATGGTATGTTCAAGCATTATCCGCAGCATCGATTTAACATTCTGTAAAGTTAGTTACACCTTATTGGCCTACCTCGGAATTTTGAATGAATACGCTTCAGGATGTAACAAACAATGTTTTATACTGCCAAAAAATCAAATTCAATTCAGTAAGTCACTCGTTTCTCTCTCAAGCCAGTAACTACAAAAGACATCATGCAGGGCGTTTCTAGCAGCATTTCCGATTTCTTTTCAGGAAGAGATCTTTTTAAGTACTGGCCAGAGCCATTTTTGCCTCTTCCGACCCCCTCGGAGTACATTACTCCGCCGAAGGAAGCTCCTTTGATATTTTTGTTCAACCATCCAGGTACGTAGCGATGATTCCATACAGACCTCGCTTCACTTTTCATTGAAACATACCCAGAATACTTACTATCTTTTTTTAAAGTTCTACCTTTCTATTTTGGGCTCTGTAAATTATACCATCAGCTTTCACCCACCAATTCAATCATTTCATTTCCGAATATTTTTGCAGTTCATTTCCTCTGATTTTGAAAGAACTTAATTCCCATTTGTCTTCAGAAAATTTAACATCAAATAGATATTCATTTAGTTTATGCACATATGTGTTAGATTGCCCTTGAATGTTCGAGATGATATAACTTTTGAATTGGATAATTCTTTGTTATTATTCACGGGTTCTCAACTGGTCACCTATTTCTACTGGAGATTTTTACTGGACTTTGTTGATAGAGTGCTTTTTAACTCCATAGAACTTTCTCAGTTTAGCAGAGTTTAAGAATAAAACGAGGAATCAGCACGCACAGAGCGTAGCTGACAGATATGTATTGAACAGAGAGTTTTTGAACAGATAGCCGATATTATTCCCTGGCCCCACTTACATTGTATCATGAATAGCTTATCCCCACCTTTTGAATATAATTTACATATTGGGAGCCTTTTCTCAAGTTTAAATTATACTAAGTTACATTTATTTTCGATTCCGTGTGTGTGCAAGAAATCATTTGTTCCACATTATAGGTGATTTCAACATTCATCTGATAACTTAGCTTCCGCCTTCAGCACTGAATTGTGGGCCTTGATGCTCTGACTGACTCGTTATTTCTTGCGGCTCTTGTGTATAGCCTTGCTACATCAAGAGTCACACGCAATAATTTTCTCATGCAACTGCACATTCCCGTAACCAATTATTTCCAAGATCTGCTAAACTGACTACTTTCAGATCTCATTCAGTCTATATATATGTTGTCCCTCCTCCTCATAATCATCGGAAATCACCCAGGAGTCGCTAAATTTCAAGACCCTTGACAGTCTATAATATAAGAAATACATTCAACTAGCTACGTGTATTCAGTGTACAAGCTTGAAAAAACCTGCAAGCTATCAAGACTGACTGTCTATTGAAAGAGATACGATGACTCCACAAGATCGCTCTCTGTCAAAGGCATCACAGTGGCCACATCTCACTGCATTACACCGACCTGCACTAACTCCCCATCAACCTGTGCATTGACTTCAAGGCTCTGTCACTAGGTTTTAGGTCTTTTCCTTTATAGGCTTCAGCATATCTATTAGATCTACTGCTCCGCCAAGCTAAGCATCGTACACCGCTTTTCGGAATCTAATTTTTGACCTGCACCTTGTATAAACATCAATTTTTTGGAGACAGGACCTCTAGTTCGTATGCTCCCGAAGCTTGGAACTCACTTCCTACTTGCTTTGAGATATCACATGACTTGACCGCATTAAAAAAATGTAAAAACTCATCTACTGGTCACAACATTTACCGATTCCCTATGATTCGAACTGTATGTGCTACTGCCTGCTACCACTAGCTATACCTGCATCCTGACGTTGTGCACTGCTCTCCTAACCATGTTATTCTTGCAGTTGGTTAATCATGCTACGAACAAACCATTCGATCTTGCTTCCTTTACAGCAGATTTAAAGTGCCTGGTAAGACATACGTTATCGGATGGCTCCACATCTAACGTGCAATTATTATATTATTATTAGGGTTTCAGATACTTTTGCATTATAAAATCACAACATCTTGGTATTTCATCTTGGCGCATTTGAGAAGATCTTAAAATAAGGTACCATATTTTATTTTTTACGTTAAACTGGTTGCTAAATCCTACTTCAGGCGATGGCAATGTGGATATGTCTGAGTTCCTGTGGCTGCTTGATTCATTAACATAATCTATTATATATCGGTTGATTTCGTTGAAAGTGATCAAGACTCTTTTTAATGGCATAACTTCCCAGAAACTAACCCATGGATAATTAAGGAACATTTGTAAGAATGCCTAAACAATATAACTAAATATAGTTCATTGGTACAACACCCAAACGGAACCAAATCTCTATTCTGGTACTTCACGTATGCCACGGGGCTTGAGCCCATGACCTCAGCCAGACCTCGGTCGGGGCGAGTACCTTAACCACTGGGCCAAACCAGCACACCTAGAATTGCTAGGCAGCCTCATCTTCGGTGTCTTGGCTTTGCCAAAACATGAAAGATGCACTTATCTTACGCCTTTCCCCGTAGTTACTGTTTCAATTTGTATTGTCTGCAATATGTAAGCTCATATTCGGTGAGCTTCGTTCATTTTGATTAAAATATAATATTTTAAAACAGAGTTTGTCTTTCATAAAATGACGTAAATTTCATTGTATCATGATCTTAGTTATAAAAAGTGAGAAAATGTAAATTCATCGACCTTAGCAATAGGACATATGGATGCTGATCTTGATAAATTGACTAATTCTCTCTTGGTATTGCGTCATCACCAGCTATATAGTCAGTTTTGACAGTTATTGACTTAGACGACAGCAAATAAGTGCATCCTTGAATATCAAATGTCAATTAAAACTTGCATGCTCCTAATACATTTAACATTGTTCTGATCCTGAATTTTAAAGAAAACTGAACAATGGCAACACTCTCTCCCTGTGAGCGATTCCAGATTTATTCTCAAGTCATCTTTGCCAAGCTAGGGCACACCTCATTAATTGGCAAGTATATATGCTCTGTAAGTATTTTGTACCAATTAACGTCATTTTTAAATCTCCATGATTTTTCAATGGATGCAACTGACTTTTGTCTTAACTTAGTAATCACATTGATTGCCGAATATTTGTACAAGGCAAAACAGAGAAACGGCTCTCTTTCTAGAATCTCATACACTCCATACATGAAGTAGCTCAGCTGCATTGCCATGACAGCAAGTGCAATTTAAGCATTCATAACCTATTATAAGACTGCTTGCAACAAGGTGAGGCTCATTCGAAAAATTATTTTTATTTATTTTTTCTTTTGGCCTCCTCTGAAAGCATCAATATTTAGTTCCAGGCTTGAACATATAGCAGGAGTCACAATCTCCAATGGATCTTTTATCAAGCTCCTTAGCCAGCATGACGAGTTCTTCATTCAAGTATCCGTTCTATCACACTTGGAGCCACATCGGACATTATTAAATATCAGCCTAGTCTCACTTGTCGATTCGAATAAGTTCTCATTACTTGATAACAATAATAATACTAAAACCTGTGCATAGGAGGAGTAACAAAATCGCATAAGCACTTGTCACAAGCTAAACAGGAATCTTGCTGGTATATTAGTGTCTAATTAGACTGAACGGAACAAAAATTTGAATTGCAATCCTTACTTTCTCCGACAAATTCAGGATATTCCGAGAATAACATGCAAGATTGTAGCTTTTTCTAATCCAAGCCTGGTTAAATGATGGAGTTGACCTAGTCTTTAGTGCCAACTAGGCCTTCGGTATACACGAGCTAAAGACCCAGTCTCTCAAGCATTCGACGATAGCTTGGACTCATTAGAAACCGTCGAATTCAACCTGAGGATCAATAAGTTTAAATAATAACATCAGCGGATAAAAATGAAGTAATTAAAGCATGAATATTAAAGCCTGGAATAAAACATTTAATTTTTTCAGCCGATTCAATTCTGATCCTTTACAACAAATAAATAATTTGGCAATTGCTGTTGACTTTTTCAGTAGCATTAGGGATCTTTCATTACAAGCAGGAACAAGAGACACCTACAGAAATAGAGATTTTAGGCCAAAAATGAATGGGCACACTCAATTCTATCGCTCTTAAATAAAAATATAGAAATTTTACCGTATAATCTTTCAAAAAGTAAGTAATCGGGTCAGTGGAAAACTGAATTCGTTATTTAATTACAGACCGTTTAGAAACAGGAAGCTTTTAGTCTGTTCACTGGCTGCAATAAGTTTACTTTCCAGGCCAACTTTTTAAGCTAATACTTTCCAGTTTTCAGGTGAAAATATCTTTTTTATTTAGCAATCAAAGGCATTTTGCCATTCAATTGGATTTTTTCATTCAATTGGATAATTTTAATTGGAAAACATTCTCCGCATTACAAACGTCAATACGTACTACTGGAGCATAAAGGGATTTGCAAGTATTTTTTGACGTTAGAGGAGTGAATGAATATATCTTAATTTATATCTGCTTGTTATCTCCAAAGAAACTTAGGCTTAGATGGCATTCTGTCTTTAAATCGGAAAGAAGGAATAAGGAATTTGGTAATTGTAATTCGACGAAAAAGTATATATAAATGAGGACTTTTTAAAAATTAAGTTGACCAAGTATAGAATCCCGATAAAACTTCTTTTTGAGGGGCTCACATGGTGATTACTGGGGAATAACAGCTACAGCCTAAAATTTTCCATTGAGGAAGGACATGTGCCGTTTGTGTTCGGTGGCAGAAAAGCGAGGAAATCATGGGTAGCCTCCTCTGCTCGTATGAAATTCTCCCTGCACTGGACTCTGCAAACGGCTCAGAGCGCAGATGGAATCGCCAGCTAATGAAAAGGAACACAGCCGCTGACAGAGGCCTTCAGCGAGCTTCTGACTTTCCGTGCCCATTAACTGACCACTTGATCGCTCAAATACTTTAACATAGAGCTTGGCTTAGAATTCTTAAGGAATAGGCAGAGGAGGAAGGCTAGGAGTGGGTTCTGTTGGACTAGTGCTGCTCAAACATAAATTCATAACAATCTTATGCTATAGCGGTCATCATCTAAAGCTCGTCCATTGTGGGGCCTACAAGAAGGAGTTTCATCGGGTTCTCTCCTTGTTCCATTTAATTTTTTTTAATTCCTTGTTTCCACATCCTTTTTCCACTCATTCATGACCTATTGAGTGATCGATGGTATCAAATGCAGCCGATTGATCCGGAAGATTTAGCTGACCTAAGAACCTGAAGCGTATCAGCGAACGTGTAAACATCAATATGCAATCGTAGCACAACTGTGGAAGGATATTAATCGTGACACTAAAATTACTGCCTGGTACTACTTGGCATAAGCACAAACCGGACACAGTTAACATAATGAGGCTGTTAAATCTAAACTAAGGAAACCAAGCAGGAGCCAGTTGATTTGTTGTCCAACCGTTACCCTATCTGCTTGAAAGTTTGCGGCAGATCTTAGGTAACAGTCTATTCAAGAGGTGGCTGCATACCAAGTCACTATCCACCCGCAGCAAATTGCATGGATCTTCAAAGAGTGGGGTTGGTCGCTAGAAACCTTTGTCTGGGCTGTTCTCACATACTTTATCAGGAAAATTTACAGTTTTTTGGTAAATAACAGCGCCAAAGCATTTCAATAAATGCAGTTTCGACATTTTTCAGTAATATGTAGTTCTCTATTGCCTACTTAGGCCGAAATGATCTATGACACGCCATTATAATACTTGAAACATACTTTTCTATTTTAAAAGCTAAACCGTAAAGTGTTACTCATTGATAGCTAATCTAGATCGTACTTTAAATACTCTACCGATAGATTGTAACAGATTGAGCTCTCAACTCTGATATTTCGAATGAGTGTCAGACTGATCACCAAATCATAGCCAGGTTCTGCTAGCGAAATTCCGGCTTTCTATTGTAGATATTGAGCTCACCATGCCGGATTGCCTGCCAAATAATGAGCCATTCGGTTTCACGTGAGCGTTTCATTGGGTGCCAATACAAGATTTAAGGAACACTGAGATGCAACTTATGTGGGCACGGGAAAATGGGAAAGTGGACGATTTCAATTGGTGGATCACAACATGTGGCATTGAAGATCTAACCATGTTCAAAGACAAACATCGGATGACCTTGCATTCTTGCAACAGCTGCACCTCTACGAACACAGTGCCTCAACGAGTGACTGTTCAGGCTGAAGCCATCTGGTCAAGGGATGCTTCCTTATTAACGGACTTCATCAACTGTCTGATCAAAGGACAAAATAAAACTCATCGATTGATAATGCTTTCAAAACCAATACGAACTTCACTTTGTGGTACGGAAATATTCAATTTCTGTTTTATGATTAAAGGTCATCACTAATATTTTTTTAGAGTGTTTCCTTTGAGTCTTAGGTTCAATGTGGGGTGCTTACATTTCCAGATCCGTGTTATAAATTTAGAGTCCTACAGCAGGCAGTTTTACATTGCTAATAGCAAGCAGGAGTGGTACACACTACAGCTGGTCAATTGCAATAGTAAAGCAGACGGCTAAATAGGATGACTTTTCGTTTGATTTTGTGTTTAAAGCCACTGCACTTTCGTACCAATTTAATTAGCTACCAGTCGTGGCCATAGTAAAACGAGAGCTTTCATTTTACTGCAGCTCACTTACAATACAACAGTTTATCAAAATGTATCTTACTTATTCAGCTAGTCATGGGTATTTTTGGTTATTTCCCCAGTTCGCTAGGTTTGCTACTATCTGTGAACTAATGTTTTCCCATTGCAAGGTCAATTGTATTCCCTACGTAGGAGTATCATCTACAGAACTGGCATTGTAAAATCATAATCTCTTCTTTAAATAATAAGAACTCTTCGAAATTGAGAATGCATCCTGAGAATGCTAGTATTATATACTGGACATCCGTATTCGTTGCTTAGCGACCTTGAATAAAGTGGGCTACTCATAAAATTGAAAACATAGATACCCCTAGTATACACCTGTAATATATTTATTTGTATTAAATTTGTTCCTGTAATCTATAACATTACAACAGGTCGCTCTCATAGCGCCCATGAGAACCTAAAGCTGCACAATGGCAGGCCTACAAACGCCTGCTTTTGAAAACAAGTGCCATGCATAGGCTTTAATGCTCAGGCCCTCAAGAAGGCGCGTTGGGGCACTGGGTTCTATTAGTTAGTCTGGCTTATTAAAATTCAGTTGATTGTGGCGAGACTGATAGACAAGCCACACTCTAACATCGTTAACTGGAAATAGGCTAAAGCTTATGTTTATTTAGAGAAAGTTGAATAATCTCACCGTCTCGTTTAAGTAGCCAGAATCATAATAGTACTAGTGGTGACAACCCATTTTCCCTTAGCAGGAAACAATGGCCAGCAGCAGCAATCGGGGTGTCTCGAAAACGATCAAGCTCCGGGTCTTTCGAACGCGTGTAAGCGCTGGAGTTTCAATCCTAACCATGTTAATGGAAGGACAAAAGATCTGTTATTTGCTGTCATCCCCCTGAGATTGTGAGTAATATATGAAGCAAATACAGTTGAGAGAATTTTCTGGATGGCTAGGAGGGATCAGAGCGAAAATTCAACTGAGTGTCATCTGCACAGCTGTAAAAGCCAAGATTTTGCCTGACAATTTCATCGGCAAGAGGAGGCCCATAAGCTGTGAAAACAACTGCACAAGGCACAGATCGCTGAGGGACATTTTACCTATACTTCTTATCATTCAGCCCTCCACCGTGTTGAATTACGTCAACTCTCTGGCTTATTGTGTTGATGACATCCGAAGGTGGAAGGCAGCAAACGTTCTTAAATTAAACGATTATACAAACCACCTAACTAGTCTGAGCTTGCATATCTCAGGTGCACACTTTAACAAATAATGCAGGCTCTTCCTAGAATCAAATTTTGATCAACATACCTACTAATAGTGTAAGTAGTACTTTTCTAAACCAAAATTAAAGTTTTTACCCATATTTCCTACTTTTAGTTTATAGTAACAATAACACACTTGATAAAGCACCCTCAGAGGGCTCAATCTCTTTCAAGGCACTTTAAATTTGCAGCAAAGGAAACACGATTGAATGGTGAGTAGTATCACCCATGATGAGCAATATGAGTAGCATGATTAGGGGTGACATGCACAGGGTCATCGTGCAAGTGTGGTTAGTGCCAGCATGAGCTGTGTTAGCATGCATAAGCACATACAGGACAAATCACAGGACCCACTAAATGCTGCCATAAATAGATGTTTTTAGTTTCTTTTTAAATGTGGTCAAGAAAGGGGATTTCGTGATGCCATTCAAGCGTTTTCTTCATGCTTTAGGGGCATACGAACTAGATGCACTTTCTCTAAAGGATTTAAGGTCTGTACGAGGTATAGCTAAACAATTAGTTTCCAAATAGCAGATTTTAGAATGTTTGGCCTGGTTGGGGCTGTAGATCTGATCTCCTAACTCTGCTATGCTTCCCACTTTCTCTTTGTTGCGTGAGACGAAGTCTGTTGGCTACCGAATGCGTACCGAAAGCCGCTTAGGCTGTGAGTGCGCTATACAAAACTCTCCTGCTTAACACCCACATGGTCTATATATGACTTTGTGGAGTTACTGACGGAGATACATTACATATGGGTAGGCTTTAGGCAAAGAATGAAGAGACATAAAAGTAAGCAACAAAACATTGAATTAAATCTGTTCATTGACTGGTATCCAGTGCAGGTCGTTAAGAAGTGCTGTGATGTAGTCACCGAGATGCTCACAACAGACATGTCTAGCTGCGGAGTTTTACACCAGCTCTAAGTACATGATTGCACATGCTGGTAGGTTAAGGAGCGCTGAGTTACAAAGGCTAATTAGGGATGTCACTAATTCAGGGAACAACTTAGATGTGGTATTTTTATCTAATTAAGCCCGAATTTTAGTGGTGTTAGGTAGCTGCAAGTAGGCCGACTTCATTGTGTAGCAGAGGTGGTCATCTAACGAAAGGTCACATTGGAACATGACAATTAGATTTTGGGCAGATTCATCAGAGGATATGCTGGCAGAGCCAATTTTGAGCGTTAGCCTGTCCAATTTCTGAACCACACTTGGTTTACCAAGGACTAGTAAGTAAGTTTAATCATCATTTAATTTAAGAAAATTTGCTACCGTGCGAGTCAGACGTGATTAATACATGCATCAAGATAGTTGAGAGAATTGATTTATATTTGATCATGAGTATCACGGATAATTTTTCAATTTTTAATCTCTTAGACTAATATCACTAACCATAACAAAGCTTGCTTTCTGAGCGGTACAGGGATACATTTTCAATACAATGGTTGTCAAATGAACTTATTTAGTCTAGGCCATCTGCGAATGGCTGTCAATGAATTAACAAATTCAAGTTTCTCAATTGATTTTATATTCTTCAATATTTAGAATCTGAAGTTGTGGTTTAATAAGACTGCAATTTTAATAAAAACTAAGAGCACTTTTGTATTAGGTATATCAACCTTTGTTGTGGATAACTTGAAGAAAAGAAGGCATAGCATCAGTTGTTCACTTGATTAATATATAGCGTTAAATTACACCTTCCAAATCGTACGTTTTGTTTATTTAAATAGTAAAAACGGAAGGCTTTTAAGCTCAATACTTCAGTTTAGCTCCACGTGTCCATGGTAATCCAGTTTAGCACCAGCTGCCCACGTTGATACATGCATGTTTTTCTTGATATGGCTCAAATGCTGCAATCTTCATCCTAATGCGTATTTCTATGCTTGCTGCCAGTGTACCAAGAAATGTGCTGTAAGCTACTCCATGGAAGCTTCTCTACAGTAATTATTTCTACTACCCTTCAATTGTTGCTGTATATGCATGAGGACTACAGCAGGGTTAAGGTATTGCTGGAATCACACTTGTAGGTATGGTGGGCTCTGGCAAGAGCTCAGAGGTAACTTAAAAGAAGTGATGGTACTCCTTATGAATCGCCAAGCTAGTTAACCGCGTTTTCTTTGCTATGACTCCCTGTTAGACAGGAGAGACCTTCCTCTTTACTGCAGATACCTAGATTGGCCACAACAGACCGAGTAATCCGGGGTGGCAACAACGTCAAGTGGAGTCCACTGGTGAGCTCCTGCAAGTCGCTGATACAAACACTGCACAACAATTTTTGGTTCGCAAGCAAAATTTCTTTTCACATCACAAAATAATCAGCTGCAGTTGTGGAGAATCTTACAAAACTTAGTCCCTAAGGGCTACTTGAGGCACAGATCAAGCCGGTGCCTTTTCGGGGCCAAGATGATAAAGACAAGAGCATCCATCGTTGCTAAAATAATTTGGGGCTTCCTAGATAGTGACGAAAAACCTTAAGCGGCTTAATATCACGCAGCACAACAACTTCTTAGTTGGTGGAAGTGTATGTCCATATTCTGGATGCTCATCTTGTTAGACATAGGGACAATGTGAGCACTTAGTCACAAGAACAATGCAGCACTTTCAATAGAATTTATTTTACTTCAAAGGTAGCTGGAAACGGCAGTAAAACGGCTGCTTTTTGGGAGACGCAATGTGGCGGCTGATTGTTAGATTGGTGGTTAATCTGGAAAACCTAAACGCATCTAAATATTTTGAGACTGCTTGCCAATAGCTTCATTACAGATATAGCTGTTATGTAACGTCTCGTGGGGGAAGCGTTTTAGATTATTCACTGCTCATTTCTATCGACAATCGTCGCTTTGGCATGCTATGCCTTGAGTTTGAGCTTTTTAGTGTGAGGATAAGATTGAGGGCTATGCAGATATATTCGACGAATCATGGCGACGTCGGGAATAAAACTGAACTAGAAGCTCACTGGTGTTGTGGGCTTGCGATAAAAATTCAGTATAATCCCTATTTGTACGTGAGTATCTCGGTCCAGTTCCAGCCACGAACTCAAGACCCCTTCGTAATGGTAAATAGGCTTAAAAAAGAAGAGCTCAAGGCAAGGCGATCAGCTTATTCCTCCTAGAAGAGCGCCGAATCTAATTGGGCAGGTAGCTAGGCCGCTTGGCAACCGGTAGGGTATGCCTCCTCCACTAAGAGTCTGACGTTAGTTACATGGTTATTCTGGTTCGTGTGCGGTTTCTCCAGATATAATCCAATCCAAATTTAATCAAGGCCAACTTCATTAGATTTCATGAATATTTGAGAATTTCATCATCATCACTGCCAGTGAGGAATAATAACCGTTCTGCTACTTTTGATGAATAATCTCTTCCAAAATATCAGTTAATAGGCATAAGCAAAAACTTTGCTATGCATTGATTATATCTCCCCACCAGGTCATTTGACTGGCGATTTACTGGTGTAGCCAGCGTTCGGTGATACCATATTCCTTACAACATTCAAAAATGCCGCTGCTGTTTAAAATTTGCTTAGCCTTTGTGAGTGTGTTCATTCATCGGTTATGCCAGAGTGCTGTAGCGAATCCTGTGCAAAGCTCGCAAGTGCATTGGCCTCCAGGGCAGGCACCATTTAAGCTTTAGGCAACGTGGTACAGCAGCAACCTATTGAGAAAAATAGTGTACACACTCGCTGCCGCTCTTGGTTTTTGTCAGTGGTGGAGCTCAGGTAACATGCTTCCAACTAACATAAAATGTCTACGTCATCAGGGCTCAAGCCGGCCGATGAATGTAAACCATCTGGGTAGAGATTAGGCTCTCTTAGTGTGCTATACAAACAACATATTGACAGCAACTCGCTCCTTTTGAGTAACCGCCTGTTAAAGCCTGTATAAGTGACATGTAGGTCCCATCTAGGTAATAACCGATCGTGTAGCAAGCCCAATGAGGCCTGCAGGAAAATTAATCGGATTTCTCATGCTCGCTAGCAATTCTTTATTTGTAGCGAAGTCATTCCGATTGGGTATACTTACAACTTTAACGAAATCAGCCAAACTCTTTCAAGTTCATCCGTAGACTGAAAAAGCATATCGCTAATCTCAAGGCAGCAGGTTTCTCAGTCCAGAATATGCAAACCGAGCTGACCCAAAGCTTAAGAACATGCCTACTGTTCGAACACGTATTTGTTTAAGTGTTTGCACGAAGTATCTGTTTCTTCCGAGCATTTAAATTGTATGTGATTCTTAACCGGTTGGTGGATCAGGGTGGCTAAAAGCTAATTCATTTATCCAGTCAATACAAAGAATAACCTGACAACCTACCGGAAGTACATGATGCCCTTGGCCACTAGCCCCCCAGCTATTTATGTCAACCCTCACTGTTGCAAGCTGGCCACATATGGTTTTCCGTGGGAGTTATCGCAGGCTAAAAATCATGGATTGCTTCCATTGCCACTTTCGGCCTTCCGTTAGTCAGTTTTCAATCATTTTTTCTGTGCACAAACCGGTATTCTTATATGCCGAACATATAAGCTTGACTGCTTCTCTCCGTTTGCCGAGTCGCTACCTTGGCCGTTAGGGTTACACTTAATATTGGTCGCACACCAGTCTTCGATTTACCTAAACCCTGCAGACGAGTACCAAATCATAGTTTTGGTCAATACAGACATATCACACTCGGACGAAGTGCTGGTGCTGGTCGTGCCTGTGCAGCTGTGCCTCAGCCGGTAATGCTGCTTGGGTAACGACTAAGGGTCAATGGAGGCGTAAGGAGCGAGCTTGTGAGCACTTCAGTCACCACTGCTTCAAACAATAGTGTTTTACGTCCCTCCTGATCGACTTCATTAATGTTATGCCAAAGCCGTTGCCTGGCTGAAAGCAAGGAGGCAAATTCACTGTCTCCTCCATCGAGCTAGCTCTGACATCGTGAGATCTTGCTAAATTGACAGGGTGTGGGCTGTAGCAGCCAAAACAGTTTAAATACTACGCAGTCACTTACAAATATTATATATGGAGAGAGGCATATAGATAGATAGATGGATAAATATGTATCTAGCACTTATCACATTCAAGATATCTGGATTGTTCTATTTGCCATGACATGTAACATTTGTAATTGACTGGCTACTGTATGTTGCCGACACCATTGATTCTATGTCACTCTTTGAGACTTTTGTTCAAGCGTGAATGCATTACTAATAAGTGCCGAATTATTTAAAACTGAATTCAAATGTAAATGTTTCTTTTAAACTAGATTCTATCACTTTTGACGCAGAATTCGTTCTGCTTTTTCAGGTTCATTGAGCAGACCAGCTAGAACCGTTTCCAAACATACCCAATCTGTAAGTGAGTTTTTTCATAGTCACCACAGTGCATTTTCCTTGCTATGTGAAAGTTGAAAACTTGCCTGACTCAATGAGGCTCAGCGTTTAAATGAGGTTTTAAATATAAGTGTATATTATATATTATATATAATAATATATATTATATTATATATTATATAAATATAGTACATTGTATTGTATCAAATTATTGTGTAAATTTGAGTGTTTACCAAGAACATAGTATGCATAAACAACGATGGTGATTTGCGTCTTCGATTAAGTTTTAACTCAAGGTGCCTGGCAGATTTAAATCTGTAGCAAATAATTTCAATGCAGTTAATATTGGGCCGCACCAATTGGACACAGTATTTAAGGTGCTCACCCCGAACAAAGTCATGGTCAATGTATTTGAGTACCAAGGTGCCGAATAGAAACAAGGTAGTGTCCTTAATCATTATACAAATGAATGTCATTTTGTTTAACGGGTGATAAATCATATTTTTTATTTCTGATTGTAAGTAAGCGACGAGCAAATTGTAGAACTAACGCCTTAACTAATATTGCATAATACCTCGTGCATTTACACATTCCTTGCAAAACACATTTGATATGCAATATGTTTTTGACTCCTACATGCGATTGCAACTCAGCTACTCCTAAATCAATGTAAATAGTGTGATCACCGTCGTGAAAGAAGAAGTAATCACTTGAATTTGGGGATTCAAAGAACAATAGAAATCGCTTCAAATTTCAGAAGAGGAGCCAGCTTTTCTCTCTGTCTCTCTGTCTCTCTGTCTCTCTCTCTCTCTCTCTCTCTCTCTCTCTCTCTCTCTCTCTCTCTCTCTCTCTCTCTCTCTCTCTCTCTCTCTCTCTCTCTCTCTCTCTCTCTTGCATGCTGCTGCTTGAGGCACTGACGAAATCCTTCAGTTTCGCGAATGCATTACGATTCAATCTTTTTCTGAGTCTCTCCTACTCAATACTGCTTGCAAGAATCCACTGTTAATTGAGATTGGCCTCTTTATTTCTGTTCGTGCAGCACGCCATCAAGCATCCTCCGGTGTCTACCCGACACGTCGCTGCCGGCAGTCTGACTCGGCTACTCCAAGTTTAAGCTGGGCAGCACCGGAAGTGCCATGGCAACCCTTGAAAAAAGCCTTTGAAAAAAAACCGTTTAAGTACAAACCCGTTCAATGGTTTCCGACTGCATTATTTCAACGTTTAGTGTCAACTGTACGATTTCACGATAGCCAACCATGCAAATTAGCAGATTTTCTCTGCACCCTGATTGACACTTTTATTGTCAGCACTGAATTGGTAATGCAAATGCATCGCGAAGGACTGTAAACTCGACACGATTGTGCTGGACTAAATACAGAACTAAATAAACCTACATCATCAAAGAATGCATATTCACGGACTCTACTACCTTATTACAAAGTGAAACTTTTTATTCACATCAGCTATAAGGAAGTGAGTGAAAATTAAATAGACATAGGTGTTGTGAAAGTTCTCCCAGTCACCACATATTCTTAAGACTCGTTTGATTAAGCATTGAATGCAGTATTCGTTGCTTAGATATGTGACACAAAGATATCGCAAAACTGATGTAGTGCACTGGCATAGGCAATATGAAAAAACATAACCTAGGTAAACTTACAAGCACTGGAGAAGTACTTTGCTGTCAGTGGTATCGATTGGTGCAGAGAAGTCGAACGAAACTACCAGATGATTAGCCAATTTTCATATTGAGGATTCAACAGACTCGTGTTAGTTTTCACTATATCGATCAGCTTTAGTAGTAACTGCAACTTATTTTACGTTAATTTACTGAGAGGAATGACTCGCATATCCCACAATGAGAATAACAAAGAATGAGGCCCTTAAATTCGTCAGCATTATGCTATGTAGGTGCCAATGCCCCTTTGAGCTGAGAAAGTAGATGAGTAGGAATCAACAGTATGAGCCTACATTAGTCGTGACCTTGTGCTGGTGCATGTAAAAGCACACCTGAGCTTCAATACGGATAATTACGTGTCTTCAGTTGAATCAGTCAAAATCCTGCTTGCCAGCTAAAGTGGTATTTTGGCTTTGAATTGCCAATTTAAAACTTCACCATGTCGCTGGCGATTGAGCTGTGTCATGACAGGAGAATCGTAGTAGAGAGTTCATCTAATCAGTGCTGCATTAGCAGCCACCTGCATACTGGAGCCGGCTTTAAGACCTGTAGAGTTGCTAGAGTCGCTGCTGTCTGCAAGACCATTGTGTATATTTGTTTTCCTCTGCAAGCGCAGCTAAGTCACGTGGTTGAACAAGGCCATCATTCCATTCCTAGTGCTGTGATAAAACTCACTGTACATAACCATTAACCATTAACCATTTAACCATTCCCATGTGTATGCCAGAAGACTTTTTCTCGCCGTAGCTGTATAAAGATATTGCAGTAGCTTTCGCCACTGTTACCACTCAACTTTTTAAAGACTAAGCTTAAGCATAGCACTACGGCTACGGCCGACTATCCAATTTCTTTTAATCTCGAGTAGTCTGTGATAGAAAATAATCAAGCAAGCTGTTTTTTCAATTGTGATAACCCCGTATATATACACACTGTACTTGGTTTATTTTAATTTTAGAAGTTTTGCTGCTTTGGTCCAAATTGCTACTACTCACTAATTATGGCTTTAGCAGGTTTTTCAAATACTTAAAGAAATAGTAACATTGATGTTAGATTAAGATAGTTTCGAGCATCTTTTAATTGTTTGCCGTATGTACAAGCATACGTTACGCTGAGAGAATCATAAATACTGCAATAGCAGGAAAATGTTATACAATACGCTACCAGAGATTTTTCTCGTATGCAGATAAAGTAAGCTTTAGTAATCATTGGGTTGGGTTGTCGATCGAATTTGTCAGAATGCCTTGGTGCAAACCCGTAGCTTCATTACTCGTGACATCGGTATTTAGTTATCTTGTTCATCAGTGTGAAAGAGGCCTAATAGTAAGTTCACTAACAGCATGGGCTATATATTCTAAGTTCTACGGAAATTCTTTGACAGATTAGAAAAAGATGAGAACAAATAGACAGAGCGAAAGCAAGAAGAGACTCACACACACGGAGAGAGAAAGAGAAAGAAAGAAAGAGAGAGAGAGAGAGAGAGATGGATAGAAAGAGAGGTAGATTGAAAAACAAAATTTTGGCAGGGCATCGAATTATGCTTACTGGAAACTCATATTAAAGGGATATTAGGACGATATTCATTTTTTAGGAAAGATTCGTTTCCCAGTCGTAAATCAATCAATGGAACAGCGGGTTCGAAGTAACAATAATTCAATTAATTTATTCGTGTGTACTGGTAGAGCACATGCTGAACTGAAGTTGACTGCCGTACAGCAGTAAATTAACTGGAGTGAAATAGATTGTGGCCAAACGCTACACGGTGCCGTGAATATAAGAGCTGAATTTTGAATCGGCTCAGTGACAAGCAAGATTTGTTCATGGTGATATATTAGTCATTTAAAAGCAATTATAAAGCATTACGACCAGCTGGTAAAATCAGACCAACCCGACTAATTTTCTGACGAGGCTACATTGCAAGTCCACGGTAATCAGCTAGCAAGTCAGTGTTAAACCACCTAACAAGTCTAGTCGATAGTTACTGACCTATGACTCATTTTAAGATGAAAACTGACCTTTACAGCATTATGCACTTGAAGCTGACACCACCAAGAAAGAATGTCAAGTAATAGCACAGCTTTGATCCCTTGAATGCTTGCTATATTATCTATAAGCTATAAATATATAACTGCAAAATATTGATACCGAAATCAATATTCTTGTAAAATAGCTACTTAGGTCTCTGTACATAGTTTTACTAATGCTTTTATAGACCTTAGATTACGGTACATGTGAACGTCAAGAAACTAAGTCATTTTTAGCCTTACTCAATCGACAGATATTGTAGTCAAAAGCAGCACCGGAGCGTATGGTGGGGAGGGAGGCTTGCTTTATCATTTCCTAATGTTTTTATGCTACCTGTAACTGGAGAGCATCTAACAATTTCTATTATATAGGATTTCCATATTACTTCAGCATAGCCGTATCTACAGTTTCCAACCTTGCGAATGTAGACTTTTTTCTCTCGATCTCACATAACCTTAAGCTATACTTGATAGACACTCTGAGGCGTCCGTCCCAAATACTTATTTTTTAAATAAAGCTGAGCTAAAAAATTAGACAATTATCCAATTGCAATCACTCAACTTTTTACAGCTGCACTATTTAAAAAAATATCGTGATCCGGGATAAATAAAAATGTATTGGTATCCCATTAGCTATTCTTTATTTCATTCCGGATCTGAAGATTTATCAATATTCAATCTGATTTTGTAGGCACACGGAAAACACAAACAGTAGGAACAATCAGAGATGCTAAGACCACAGGTCGGTCTAAATTATTTAACAAATGGCACTTCTTATGAATATTATGAGCACAGTACATTTGATAGATCTTTGATAGATCATTTAATAGATCTAAAAGTTTGATCCTATAATCTTTACTAGATTGCTGATGATGCTAGACGAGGAGAATATAGCACTAGCCTGCAAATATAAACTGTTTTCAGTTGTCTTCAATTTAATAGGGGATTCGTGTAACTGTTAGGGCAGGCATTTTTCACAATTGTTAACTCTTTTAACATGCTGTATTGGATTTTTAGCAGTTGCATTTCTATTTAGCAATAGTCTCACATACACTGCTTAGCTTCTACCAAATGAATTTCGTTTAATATCAAAGTTGTATAACAACGTTCAGGAAAAATATCATCGAGACTACGTACAATTTAAACTTAGGTTTTCCTTCATTCGTTCACAAGTTTTTTAACTCCCTCTTCTGCGACTTTCGGCTATGACCATCAGCAGACGTGTTGTGGTGCTATATCAATTATAACAGATAGAAAAACAGCTCCCAATTCATTGTGGTACAGGTTGAATCCCCAATGGTAGATTTGTGGTTTCAATTGCATGCCTATTCTTCTTGCTGAAGCCCTTCATTTTAGTGGTGAATAAATTACAGCCGAAACATGATTATTTGTTCTGCTCCTATCAACAGTACTCCCAAGGGCGTGCATTTGCTTAGAACCTTGTAACTACTTTTTTCAATTGCTTTTCTACACAATGCCTGCAAACCGTGTGTGGCACCCATGTCTTATCCCAATCTCCCAGTTTGCATCCTAAGCAGGCGTGATGGCACTGTTTGAGGAAGGCTGCAACTTTTAGCCTATGCTTGTTTTTAGAAAATTTCGGCAGTTGTAGCAGAGCATATGTGGGAAATGTGTTCACTCCTTTTGCATTGTAAATCATTAATACCCATTAATTTTAACGACTATGCCAGCCTAAAAAATGGCTACTTTTCTAAAACAAAATATCTGTAATACGCAAAATCTACCAAACCTGGCTTGCCAAATTAAAAAACTATAAACCTTCATTTGTGATGTATATTTAAAAATTAATAACAAATGCCCGATAACTGATATCATGTAGACAAGTGCATTCGAACTCAAAATGTTTCGATGGGGTGATCGAGAGCAGTACTCAGCTAGTATTACATAAAATATTGTTTGGCAGAACTTTCAATACTAAACCGTCATTTTTTTTTAATTCAATCATTGCAAGCAATGTTGGAATGGCCGATTGGTTAACATGCTCACCTTGGCTTAAGGAGGTCAAGATGCTCCCCTGTTATATCCGAGATTGTAGGATCGAGCTCTTCGGCAAGTTTGAATTAAGTGGCTAGATTCAGCTCCATTCGGGAGTTTTACAAGCGAAATCTACTTTTATTATATCGCTGTAAGTTGTCGTTGTGTATGATAATCATTGCTTGAGCAGTGAGTGTTGACCCGGAAATATTGAGCTTGCAGTCAACGACCCTGGCAGTAAGTGTGAGTCCTGCAGCAAGAAAGCAGACTGCATACAGTTAGATCTCGTCTGCTGCTACATAAATGAGGCAGGTTAATAAGCTACTTTATATATTTCTTGCATAAAAATCGCTAAATTATCCTGATTTTATACTTCCCTATTGCAGCCGCACCGTCTAATCCTCCTTTTAAACGACTCAAGTTGGAATTAGAATGATCACCTCATTAGCTAGTGAGATAATAATGTAGATCTATATCTCTGTTTGTAACTCCACAAAGCCACAAAGACTATGTGGGTGTTATGCTGGAGAGTTTCACATTGCACATTCACCGCCTGAGCGTCTTTCACTAAGCATTAGGTAGCCAACAGACCTCATCTTAGGCAACAACGACAAAGTGAGAAGTATAGCTGAGTCAGGAGAGAACTTGATGTGGACATCAAGCAAACACTTCTGGAGCAGTGAGCGACAATAAATAATAATAAACAGAAGAATACGCTCATACAGCACCCTTAAAGAGCTTAATCTCTTTCTATGCACTTTACATATGTAGTACTGGAAGCATAATCAATTTTTTATTATCTGTTAAGGAAGCATGATCATATGGCCACTGGTAAGCTGCCAGGTGTCAACACAGTATATAACACGGTTAGTGGCGGTCACTGACAAGGTCACCAGGTTATTTTAACAACATTAATGCACCTTCAAACCTCGTTTAAAATGGTGACCATATATATTATCACTAGTATCAAACCTCCTAATGTGACCTATATTGTAGAACCGTATCGTTATTTCAGGTACAGATCATCTTGAATAGAGGCACAGGCTATGCTCCTGTAATAGCACTTGCAGATTTAATTTGATTCACTTAAGCTAGGTGTCCTGTTAGGAGCCTAGGCCCTTTATTAGAGTTGTGACTGTATTGCTCCAACCAGTATCTATTTGTGTACACACACTGGATGCTTATCTGCACTGCCCTGTATCCATCTGCTTTGAGAATGACCTCAGGGAGATTCAATGAGCACGTGTTTGTCGTTAGCAACTTTTTGCTGCTTCCAATACATGTTTCACTGTAAAAGCTTTATGTAATGCTCGTGATTATTACGTGATTTGAAGCAAAGTGAAGCGTGTTTCTAAGGTAGTTGTGGGCTAACGTTCGGAATTAGTGGAGAACTTCCATTATGCTTAGTTCGTGCAAGCTGGAGAGGTCATCAGATGGGCTTCGTTATTAGGCCACAGCTTAACTGCATCAATTCAAGTGAATATTCTAACTTCATTGAGTGTGTGTGTGTGTATGTTTATATGTGTGTGTGAGTGTGAGTGTATGTGTGTGGGTGTGTGTTTGCATATGAGTGTGTGTTTTCCTCTGTGTGTGTGTGCGTGAGGGTGCTGTGTGTGTGCATGGGTGTGTGTTGCAGGTGTGCATGTTGCAAGTGTTTACCTTTACGCCTATGTGTCTGTGTGTGTCTTTGCATGTGTTTGTTTGTGTGCGTGTGTGTGTGCGTGCAGGTGCGAGTGCGTGTTTGTGTTTTGTGTGCATGCATATGTGTGTGTTTGATTGCCTCTGTGTGTGTTTGCGTATGTGTGTGTGTGTGTGTGTGTGTGTGTGTGTGTGTGTGTGTGTGTGTGTGTGTGTGTGTGTGTGTGTGTGTGTGTGTGTGTGTGCGTGTGCTTGTGACAGAGAAAACCCAAGTGTGAGTGTGAATATTTTCTATCTTTGTTGAGCATATGAGTACATGGGTGTATTTGGGTGTGTGCATGCATGCCCCTGTGTGCGTGCACGTGTGTGTGTGCGCGAGCGTCTGTGGCTTTATTCCTGCATGAGTACGCACACATGCGAAAGTGTGTGATAGTGAATGAAGTGTGAAGTGTGTGATAGCTGCCCTGTTTATATTTATTCAAAGAGGTCCCTAGAAGGTATTACACCTGTAAGGCCTAGTCACTTTAAACATCAATCTTTGATGGTACTAAATCGCTGGATTTCTCTTCATTGCAGGCTTGTAGAACTCTATATTTTTAGTTGAGTCTCATTCCCAAAAACATTATAGTCCTTACCTAGTGAAACCTGTGAAGAACAAAAAATAATTCAGAAAAATGTGATAATTTAACATGAGATAATCTGATATTCAATTTAAATCTACACAAACGTTTTAGGCCCTAATTCGTCAGTTTCATCATGCATCTTCCAGAATCTATCTCTGAGTTTTCTTTCTCTAGGACGTAGAATCTTGACCCGTAGGTGTTTCATTACCCTCCTTTTCCAATGGAGTGCAGCTAATTTGCTATGAGATACGTGACCGGACACGAATTCGACTGAGCTTTCAAGGAACATTAGACCTGCTCAAATTTGGCGTTTGGAGGCCTCACACTGATTTTGCCGAAAATAAAGGCACCAACTGAAGCCTCATTTAAGATCGAGTGCTTCAGCATGACTCGCCGGTCAGTTGAGTGTGGGAGCAGGGCCGGAGGTAGTCAGAAACCAAGATGTCGTTTGTTTCGAAGGTCGCAAACGCAGCACAGCTTGCTACTCCGTTCCAGAAAGAGGTTAAGCTTGGATGTGGGCTTCAGATCGTTACCCGAGATCCATGTGGTGCAGTCCCATCCATGCAGTGCAATTTCTGCAAGTTCTTTGGGCAGGAAGACGTTGAGAAGGGTAACAGCACTACTTGCAAACTCAAACGTACACGGCATATCAAACTTTTCCAGCATCCGTTTAGGACGGACAACTATAGCAGCCATATGGAGAAGTAGCATTACCGCCATTGGACCGATTACAAGGCTCCATAGGCGGAGGAGAAGAACTTCTTTATAATCTACCCTAACATCAAAACAAGCTGCATTCTTATGTCGACGACACTAGCTGCAAGTTGGAGTTCATCGTCGAAGCTCCCTTTATCGAGAAGTTTATCGTTAGTGTTATTTAGCACGTTGACTTCGAAGAAGAATCATTGTCGAATGCTTTGTCTCTTTTCAAGATTCAGAACGACGGCCACTACAAGGTCGTCATTACGAATGCACAGAAGTTTCTGCTGTCAATTAAGCATGTTTCAGTTGGCCAATCATTCCGACAGGCTGAAGCTGTAATTCTTCATCACCAGGAATTGACCAGAAAATCCCAAGTTGACAGGTATGACCAGGCATATGATTTCGAGAGATGTGAGTCTCGCGGTTTCTGTTTCACTTCAGCTCATTGCTGAGCTGCTAAGCGACACCTTCACTTGGGCATTATCTTTTGCCTGCGACTGCACCTGGCACGAAGACCTGCCTTATTTGTCCATGCTGCTACGCCTGCCTAGTTAGGGATTACTGGCGAGTGTCCATTTGCTTATCATTCTTATGAATGAACGCCAAACCGCCGCTAACCAGGCTGCTGCTATCATCAAACTAATTGACACAGTTTTGTCGGATTGACGCCAGATTCTACTTCCATTACGTCGCATGGGAAAGATTCGATAACCGGATGCCACGGCTGGGTCATTACTCTTCTTGAGCAGGAAGCTACCCACCCTGTCTTTCGTGTTTGGTGAGCTCTGCATTAGTTAGACTGGTCTTGAAGAGTGCTTTGCTGACATCAACGATTTCGAATTCGTTCAGCGGGCCAACTTGTTTCATGCTCACCTTCGTCGCCAAGACAGCTTGATAATGTAAATAGGCTATACATGTCCGAAGTTAACCAATCCTTAGCTTCACGTTGGAAATTCAATGTCGTATCGGCTACAGCAATTTCCCAACATATTCAGGAGAAACGATTCGATGGTGCACCGGTCATGAAGTGGAGAAATATATCGTCATGTGATTCGGCTGTGAGCATGGCTGTTAATGTTACATTCATCGAGCTGCAGTCGCGAGATCTCATTATCGCCCAGACAAGTTCTAATATTGAGAATCTGGTCGCCCATCTATCTTTGTTATTCACAATTGATCTAACGGGCAAATATCGTACGGCAGATGCAATCAGAGTGGGACGATTAAGTATTCCGTTTCACTTGGTTAAATAATCTATTGAGGACAAGGGGACATTCTTCTGCGACCAACTCAATAGCAATCTCCGTCTTGCGTTTGTAAAAATTTTTAGCTTGATTATGGTGAAAGCTGCTGACGGAATACTAAAAGTCCAAAAAGAACATGACAGTTCTAATAATGCAGCAGCTTGTGATGCACGTCCGATGATGCCTGCTGTTGTGCTCACACTTTGTTCGCGACACTTTAATTCTTGTGTTCTTGATCCTCAGTGCTATCGCCTACCCTAGTTTTGGACTTATTCCATGGTTCAGGCTATTGAGCAGGGACATTCCCATCGTTTGACTAACTATCCCATCAAGGCGGCTATTGCCAGGCACGACCAGTCAACGGATTTCAGTACGGCATGGTATGAAGGTGAATGTCTTGCCTGAATCTTCACAAAAGCACATGCATCACTTATGCTGCCGACAGGCATCCGCTTTGGCCAACACTACGTCAGACCAGTCGCACTTCTCTGTGCTCAAGTGGGAAAAGTAAGACTGCAGCACCGATCTGACATCATTAGTTTCGGAAGGCATCTATCACGGAAGAGTAGTTCGATCGCCTGTCAACGCTTCAGAGTTTAAATGCTTTTACCATGTCTACTGTCGTTTGTTTGCACAGCTGAGAGCCAGCCGATGCCCAATACTGACATTTTATTACCACGCACGGAGCCGAAGAGCACACGGCTCTCCTCGGCCCCTACTCTCGCTCGACTCTTCTCCTCGATCCTGGCTGTCCCTTGGCCGACCTGGATGGTGAATCCACCATCTGTTTGCCAGCACGTTATCGGCCTGTGTCAATGCCTCATTAGAAGCTGACCACAGCTGTCCACAGTCCTCTCTCGGGGATGCTCACACCAGCTGTTGAGGAAAGAAGTGGTACCAGCCCTCATGCAATTGAACTACATCTATACCAGCTCCTGCTTTAAGCACAGGCTCAATAAAGTGTAATTTTACTCATCTGATAGGCTTTGGTCTAGCCTTACACCGAGATTAGGGTCAGCGTGGTGCCAAAAATAGGCTAACTTTTTTCGTAAAACGATGGAAAATGCCGAATTTAAGCAAGCCTGGGCAACGTTGATTTAGTCGTCTAGCTATTGACTCTCTATATTTCCTGCTGACTAGGTCGCTTGTATCGACTGAAGAAGCTCGAACCTAATGTAATATCCCCTCGCTAGCATTAGGTAAATATCGATGGCTTGCCGAGAATTTGCTTAGCAGGACTGACCGGTCCTGCCGAGAGCTGAAGCTGGACCCATGCCCAAGCCAACCAGCTTGAACTAGCCATTCTTCTCGCAAATGCTCATCTGGGACACTGTGCATGATTATAGGCGACCACAGAGCGGCAAGCCTGGTTATGTATATCGCCAATGCCGGCCTTGGCAAAGGAAGCAATACCCTGTCCAGTGCTGTACGGAGTGATGTGAACTTCACCCACCGAAATATCCAGCCGCACGGTTTTTCCAAGCCTAATATGTAAATTTTTTTTTTGGGCCGCCCCTATATGCGAATGGAATGTATTCGACTGGAAATTTGAATATGCATATTATTTCACTCAGAAATTTACGGTTCAATGTGAAGCCGTTGAAAGTATTGCTAACCATTGCCTTCAGCGTTTTAAATAGACACGTAAATTGTTTTTGTTTACTCGTGGTAAGAGTCGGAACATTCACTGAGAAATGCATCGTGGACAGAATTTGTAAGAGATTAATTGCCGTTATAGAGCAAAATAGCGAAGACAAAATAACTACGACTATAGTATCTGAAGAAGAATCAGCTGAAAGAGGTACGTTGGTCTCAAACAGCTCACTAACAAGAAAGCTTGTTGGTCAAGTAGAAATCGGCATCGTCAGTGATGCATGAGACAATCTCTTTAAACTGCCTCCAGTTGGATGTTTTCTACCTTTATAAAGTTGATTAAATAAATTGTATAAAAGTAATTAAATTTTAATCAATGTGTATCAAATAGAAACGCTTGTAATCTTAAAATCGTGAGTCCTACTCAGACAATCATTCGAAAATGTAAACAGCCTGACGTCGGCAGTAAGGCAAGCCTTTAGGTCATATGGTACGCTTACGCTAAGTCCATGCCAAGCTATTGCTGTTTTTGTGTGCTGAGAGCTACCCAGTCTACATGTAAAACTAGAACCAACTCTTCACGTTGTTGCAGCAGACATTGAGACTTAAATGTATGCGGATTCAATGAGGATTGAAGCTTTTAGAAGCTCTGAAAAACTTTAATTTGCATGCACTGCTGAAATAGCCTCTTCGTCGTGAAATGCCTCCATAACAAACGGTATTGCTGGAGGGCAACGGCTAACGAGCATAGTGGCTAGGAATCGAACTGACCTAAGCCAATCACCATGACTTTGTGACAGCCATGACGGAAGCTGCCAAAGTAGAAAGCCCGTTCGGGCTAGCTCAGGCTGCAACCTAAACTTTTTTCAAGCGAAATCCACACATGAAACGATGACAATTCATCCATTAAATCCAGGTACTAGAAAACGCTCCCACGTGATAGAATGCTTATTAAAAGGGAAATTATAAAGTAGCTTCTTTTGAGTTTTAACTCATATCAATCGTTATTCTTAATTTAAGGCACCGGATATTTTAATCATACAATAAAATGAGTAGAAGTCTTCTTCTTTAGACTTAATGAGCAAAGATTTTCAGAGGACCTAGCTAAGTTTTCAAAAGCCAGATAAAGATTACTACACAAGCGATGCAGACGAGCAATTAGAGATCATTAGGAAACCCCTATGAATCTAAAAGCCTATTCCAGGACCAACTTGCATTCAAGTCACATTATCACACCCGTACAACAATTATCTTCCGACTGGTCCTGATCAGGACTCACGGTTTTCTCTTTCTACAGCTTTCATGATGTTGCGAGTTCAAGTCTTACATTAGGCTAGCTGTTATTTCCTTTTCTAAGCTAAGCGATAGTAGCTGCTAAGATTATTTTGCTGCTACGTCGATGCGGCTGCTGAGTCAGCCGACAAACATTACTTCAAAACTACCAACAAATTTCTACTACCATTAGAATTGTGTCTCAATAAAGAAGTTCCAGCATACAAAGCAAGCCATATTAATAATATGCTTAAACATTCAAACTGACAGTCGTAGCAATGAAATATAGGAAGCACCTGAAAAAAGGTTAGCAAAAACAACTTTTGAGAAAAATATCTATCGCCGAATAAAAAACTTCGTTTCTCAGACTTTCTATATCCGTCCTAACAACCAGCAAAATTTCAAGTTCATAGATTTAAGCAGCCGAGTAACTTCAGTCAGCATTTTGGGGTCTGTGTAACTGTTAGATCTAAGCTAGGGCAATTCTATCGATGTGATGTTCTTAACCCTAAAAACCTTTGAATGGAAGCTTTTAAGAAGTATACTAACTCATTTTCTGAATATGGTAGTCTATGCTAAAACCCAGAGATACTCTATGGATATTATTGTGGATTGTGTTTCCTTAGCAGCAAATTTAAATTGCTTAGAAAGTGATCAGGTTCTCTGAGGGCGCTTTGCAAGTTTGTTATTGTTATTAATAATATTATGTTTTCAATCTCTCCTGACCAAGATATATGTTTAAGAGACATGGACATATTCATAGTAATATATATATATATACGATCTAAAAAGAATTATTGAATATTAAATGAATACTCTGGATATTACTAGTTTGATTTTTTGCAATTAGAAGCTACTTGCTTACCTTAGTTTTCCACTAAGTTGAACTACTTTGCCTAAATCGGGTTGTAGGCAAATATTTCTTGCATTGTGCACAGTGAGTCATCTTCGTTCACTTCTGACCTCACCCGTTTAGAATTAAGGTTAGTAAAATATTCAAATGCAGAATGCAGCAGCTGGCTCCATTGGGCTCTTGGGTAATTCTTCTATGCATTTGCTTGAAGTCAGAGCATTGGCCTTGTTTTTCTTTCCAGTCTGCTCTGCAGATCTTATTCCTGTCGCAGTGACTTCACCAACGCATTTAGGCTCTGCTGGAAAAAGGACTTTTTGCACGGCAGCGGAGCATCTAGTTCGAATCAATTCACTTTATTTAGGTTTACGCTTGGCCTTTTAAAGTCACCACTTCTCAGAGGCATTTAATACACTGTACATGCTATTGTGTAACACCATTGCAATCTCCAGAACCTCACGTGGATTGCATGAAATGAAGCTTCAGATTGCCAAAGAACGTGGCATGCCGTTTGCATTGCAAGCATTCACCGAGTGAGTGCCAGTTCTTGCAGTTATACAATTTCTAACGTGACCAGTAAATATGCTCTGCATGGTACAATATCATATGTCAACCTAAACTTTCAGGTGCCTGTCATTTTGTTTGCAATTCAGCAATCGCTTAGAAAATGACTCAATACTTGTTCTGAGAAATTCTAATCTTTCAGATTCAAATCTTCGTCACTTACTGGCTCCGCTCGCTGGTGGATTAGGAATCTTGGTGCTCTGCCTGACGTTATGTGCTTACATTAGTTGTGAAACCAAAAGGGAAACCGTAAGAGCTTCTGTAAGAGCAGAAAGCATCACTAGAATTCGGCGTAAAAGTAAAGGTTTGAGAGAAGACGGCCATTCCGTGACATTGCCTTCGTTATCGATAACGTCGTCTTCCCACCATACACTGGAGAGCCGCGGCTCTTTATCAGAAAATCATCGCCAATAATCAATTCCGACCAAAGCATCCAAAAATAGTTCCTTAGCGACATTCAATCAAGATTCTTCAAAGGGATCAAAGAGATAGAAAGCCATGGTCGTCAATCGAGTTAGATCAGGCACGATTCTTATGTCTGATTTGTCTCAGTTGTATGCTCCTGGTATTTTCTAATACAACTCGTTGAAACTGATGTTTCTGGCAAACTTTCCTTTTACTTCCTCATTAAAGTGTTTTACAGTTGTAGTTAGATCATTGTCAGACTGTAACTTCCAAAAATCCAAGAAGTGTTCAGGGTATTTTAGGCACTATCAGAGTTGGTGTGATTAGTTATAGATAACAAGAAGACCAAACTTAGAACCACCAACTAGGCTCTATAGGATAAGTCAGGTCCTGGTTTTCACTCGAATACAAGAGATATTGTGTACTTATTGATGAGTTATCTATTCTGCCAATTTTGTATCTTTAAAACAGAGGTACAAGAGTTACCGTCATCATTAAGTTGAAGAGATACAAAAAAAGTTCTGCTGTGACGTTCCATAGTAATATGCTTGTAAAATGTGCTATACTCCTGCACTCTTAACTAAATCATTAAGAAGAAATCTTCATGAGAGCAATATATTTTAAGCATTCTAAGACTATACTGATAGATATTTTATAGGGAGAATATATTTGGGGCTAAAAATAATTTTCTTTTAGCAATACCTGTATTCTTGGGTAGCACTTTTTTCCACGAATTCCTTCTCCGGCGATATGTAATAATTCCGGTAACTGGTGCACTACTAATTAGAATCGGAAAGGCTCTAAAAAGAGGTTAGAAATAACATTTAATTGATATCTAGCCTTTCTCAGCTAAAAATGAGTCCTATAAGTCAATTTATTCATTGGTGAAATGACGGTTATGTCGGATGATGCACTAACGCTGAAACAGCCTCTGTACCAGCCAAAGTTAAGCATCTCACCACTACTTTGTTTGGATATATCCACTGAAAAATATTAGACAACCTTGGAGTGCTTATCGGAAACTTGTCAATTATGAAGTATTTAAAAGAGCGAGCCTATTCAATTCTTTGTCCCGAAGCATTGCAAGATAGGGTCGTCCAAGAAAAGAGGGGGGATCCTCATGAGAAGCAGCCCGGCAAGCTTTTGTTTTAAAGGTATCCAGCTTGAGGCTTGTATTGACCCGCAAGCAAGTATTTTACATATCATAAACATCCTATAATATGATCAATAGATAACCGAGCCACGAATCTGTATGGCCCTGCTAGTGGTCAAAATCATTTCCCCCGGAATGGAAGCAGGACTTGTATCCTCGTCGGGGCATTAACCACAGACGTCGTTATGCAATTTTCCCCTCTTCCATGATATCTAGGCGACTATTTTGTCGTGGAGGAAACTGAGTGATAACATAGCGAGAGGCTAGCTATAGACCAACTTAGTCCCAGGGTGGGTTTGTTAAACACTGAAGCTTGTTAATTCAAAGTGCCTTCTGCTCTCTTCGAGCAAGCTTCCTGAGGCAAAGGTGGGCTGTTTTACATGTTGTCTTTTAATAAGTCACTGTTTTTCTCATATTGAATATTTTTGGAAAAAAGAGGAAGAAATATGTTAGTCTGCCTCTAATATACTAAGCTGATGATTGGCGTTGAGTTTGGTATAATTAAATAATGAGTGTGTTCCTTTATATTCCTAGAGTGTGTGACTCAGTAGCATCCCTAGTGCATACTCTTGCACACTTACGTAATCACACAAGCCGATTGTACCTGAGTGGCTCAGGCCAGCGAGTAATAACATTAATAACTAAAAAATAACTACTAGCTGATCCTACAGTCTCTTTTTTATAGCAACAGAAGAACCTTTACAGCTGTCACCACCACTTGGAGTGGCTATAAAGGATCGCCCACCTCAGGATTCAATCCCACGACCTCAGGGCCGAGTTCACGAAAACTAGCCACCTTACCTAGTGAGCCATTACGGATCACCAATATAATAATAATAGTAATATTGCACTTTATAAAGCGCCCTCGGAGAACTCAGTCTTTTTCTAGGTACTTTAGGTTTGCTGCAAAGGGAAACGCGATTGAATGATTAGCAATACCATGCTTGCTAGACAGCATGAATAACATGGTTAGGGATTATATGCACAGGTTCAGCGTGCAAGTGTGGTTAGTGGCAGCATGCAGTGTCAGCATGCATAAGCACATGAAACACGAATCACAGGGATGAGTGGCAGCAATCTATTGGACATCAGTGTGACGAAGCTGGAGTTTCATTAAGTGAATGCAGTACATTTATACCATATAATGATTATTTAAGAACCATTATATGATGGCAACCCAAATGTTGTGCCATTTTGCTCAATTTCATACACAAATTTGCTGTGCAGTCGATAACCTGTGCTAAGAATTTAACAATGCCTAGCCACTATCACAATCCATCGTTTCCGTAAAAATCCACCTGAACCTTCCCTAAATACAGAACTAGTCAGCTTTTGAAAGCTCTGGCTTGGATTCAGTGTAACTCTTTGCTATCACTAACGGGCACCCAGAAATTTCAATCGCATTTGTGGGTTCTTCCTTGCAATGTACTCTATAGATTGCAGCAGTGGCCTAGGCGAATAACCCTATCTACAGTAGTTCACGATAATCTGATAAATTCAAGCCGTTGGGCATTCTCTATCTATGGCAAAACAGCACAATTGGCTGAAACGTCTTAGGCAGGTACACTAATCCACCTTAATCCATCACCTACACTTTTTTGAGTATTACATCGGATTAGTGTATCGGCCTAGAAAATTGCTTAAGACAATAAACAAAACTTGGCCTTTGCTCGTGATGAGTGATTTAAACATAAAATTTGATTACTTATCTGACGCCCTGAGCACTTAATTTCATGCATGCACTGACTGACTTATTGTCTCCTGTGGCTCATATGCACGACCCTGCTCTCATCAAGGCTCACACACCCGAACAAATGTTCTCATACAACTTCACTTTGTTATCATCGACTACAACCATATCCTGCTTGTCGGACCACATGCAGATCTCATTTAGTCTACAATGTGTGAACTCCACCTCCTCATCTACAATCACCTGTGAATCGCGAACCTCAGGACCCATTACATAAATGCTGTTAGTGCAAGAATATCTGCTACGCCTCTGCTGTTCAATCTCCATCCAACAAGCCATCTTTGCGAGATTGCTGGAACACACCAGCTGACTTTCTCGATGAGTATGAACCTGTGACTAAGTGCACTGTGAATCCTCACCCAGACGGCCTGCGGTTTACCTCAGACAAAAAACTAGCTAGGTTTACTCAGGGCAAGCTTGAAAAGCATACACAAATGCAGACTGTTCATCCGTTGGCATATGAGAACTACAGGAGATGGCTCTAATTAATCCTAGAAGCTGGCCAAGTCTAGCTTTTCTAAAAACATTGTTGATTCACAGATGCTCAGAAAAAATGCAGATGTCGACGATCAACCATAAAAGTAACCCTTCCCAGAATACCTCTTTACCTAGTGATCCCAGTGATTATCTAGCAGATCGCTAATCCAGATTATTTGTCAACAAGATTGACAAGTTAAGTGAGTGCATCCCTAAGGTGGCAGCATCTTTCCTTGCAGCAAATGTAAAGCACCAAGAACGAGATGGATTTCGCGGAGAGTGCTTTATCAAGTTTGTAATTACAATTTAAATTTATATTATTATAGCGACTCTATCCTTTTCAAGTAAACCAAAAATGGCCTCCACAAAGCTCCAACTTCGATTTATTGCCAATATATAGTCCATTTACAGAGCACCCTAGGATTGTTATTTCCAATGTTCGACCTCGGACAGTGAACGGCAATCGGATGCAATCTCTCTGGCTAGCACGGCAACCTACGCCAATCTAATATAGTCTGGAGCAAAAAGACCGGATACTCTTTGCTCAAAACACTAATTCAGATAACATAACATTGCATTTTTTGTTGCTAATAGCTTATTTGCACAGTATAATTAGAGAGTTATGGCCTTGGGCGTGTTTACAAAATTCACTGTAATTTTTAGCAAACTCAAGGGCCAATATAGCATTCCAGTTCAATCCACCACAAAGGGCCAGAAGTATTGTTTTCTTGTTCATGGGTATGCCTGTGTAGTGTACCTAAAGGGCAGCCACGTAACCCGAAAACTTAGGGTATACTAATTTGGGGAAGGCACAGCAATCAATTGCAATCGCCGAGGTCGATAACAATCCATAGTAATTTATATGAAATCGGGTAGAAGTTAGTGGCTGTAGGAAGCTCTACTTTGGATTTTTTGCCAAGAACGTGCATTCATTGTCTACCCAATACATTTCATCGCAAACGCTCTCATTTGAAGGCTGCCTTGCAATAGACTGCTACGGTCAGTGAATCCTCTATAGTGCTCTTCAGGGCGCCACACATCGACCAGATCTCGGATATGCTGCATCTTTCCAATTTTTATTACTTATCATGGCACGTTGTACTTAAAGTCTATGTAAAATATCATCCGACTTACCGAATGCCTCGTCAGCTAACGCCCACGGAAAAATTAAAACTACATGGGCCGATATTTAAATCACAGAGGCTGCTTATTTACAGGCATGTTGTAAACTATGGTCAAAAGGATGACCATAAATTTGCGATAAGCCAGCGTAACTTCCGTTTACAGCCTAATTGTTTCAGTTCTTTTGATACGTAGGTATAGTTATGGTGAAGTGCACAGTTCTTTTGGGCTCAAGAACAACATCGACTTAAGGTTTTTACGTCAACTAGTGATTTTCCGGCGGGCTTCCTGGTACTTGCATGAAGAAAGTTAGACAGAAATAATGCACAACTAACCGCACTCGCTCCAAAGTCAATTTTGATCCGTGCTTACCGGTCTGCCAACAAATTTGCGTGGATGGCGGGATATAGTCGGTGGGTTGCAGTAAGCAGCATTATTACTACATAATGATTTTCCATTTCATGTGAGCTTTGGAGACGCAATAATTATGCTCCGTCTGACTAAAGCTTGCACATAATATTTACAGATAATTTTTACAGCTTAATGAATTTCCGTGCCCATATAGTTTTTAATTCATTTCATCTTTAAATAATCGTGGGCGAATTAAAGTTGTTTCTAAGTGTGGTTGGCTTGCATGAAAATGCTTCCAAGTTGAAAGTAAGTGTGTTCTGTGAGGCAGCTGAAGTGAACCAAGTCGTTTGCTTATGTTAAGTTTTTTTGTTGTGCACATACTTGCCTAACATGACTATTCCTGGAAATAAAATCAGTAATAGTAACCTATAGGTAAAGCAAACGAAGATAATTCCATCTCTTCGTAGCCACTTTAGAGCAGCAAAGGAAGCCCTGCATTTCCCTTGGCAGCAAATGTAAAGCACCTAAAGAGAGATTGAGTTCTCTGAGGGCGCTGCATCAAGTGCATTATTATTAATATTAAGTGCATCATTATTCACTTGGTTAATATCAGCATGCCCAATTTTACCATGCATAGTCGTAGAAAGGTCAGATAGATGATGCAGTAATCCTTGGCTTGATAAAATAAGTTTATTGTATTGTACGATCATTTAATTTGATAGTATGTGCTGTCATAATTCAAGTGTAAACTTCAGGAATAAATGCTGCAACTGAGTTTGACTTGGTAGAAGCCAGAGGAATCAGTTTACAGGTCACAGCTGTCTGTCATCCGCTTAAAAATTAAAGATTAAAAAAGTCTCACTCAAAACAGAATAATCTAAGAGCTTCACATATGGCACAGGGCTCCAACTCACGACTTCGGTTTCAAAGGTGAGAACCTTGACAGCAGTCATATCTCGTGCTTGCCGATTACAGATGCAAGTGTTTGAATATGACTTGTGATCATCTTTGAGTCATGCACGGATACCTGGGGTAACACATCTTAAGTAAAACTCCCCGGGTGACAGTTTATCATTAACATCAAAGCTCTTAAATAGAGCTCTCAGATAGTACGTCAAAGGATGTGATGCATTGAGAGTTATACAAAGATCTTGCAGTCTCATTCCAATGAGTTGGCGTGACATAAGAATAGTGCTACTAAAGGACACAGGGGTGAATTCAAAAACTAAGGATACATGAGTAATTTTCTTTATACACGGCAGTAGAACGTCCGCACACCTCAGAAACTGAAGGCTCGATGTGGGGTCTAGATGGTTGGCACTTTTCTAACATCGTGAGATGAACTTTGCGATGGTGTTATGAGTGGCAGACTTGAAGGATGGAAATCTAGTCAACAAAAGCAACTGTAGTAGGAAGATGACTGCGAATGCAGATAAAAAAATCTGCTATATTGCTTGAATGCCTCATTGGTACCTATCGGTATCTAGGTTTGACTCGAGTGATATATCCTGAAATCCCAGTCGATGGACATTCAGTCCTGATCATTTGTTCATACGCTTTCTTAAGATTTGAATTGTTAGCCCTTGCTAGTTTTGCATAATTTTGTAGTAATACAACTGCCTTCTTAGCGAGAGTGCATATTGTGGTTAGTTACAAAAGTAAACACGTTCAGAACAACACATGTAGTGCCGTGTTAGGCAGTGCTACGTTACAGAATGGGAATTGTTGCAGTAAGGATTGACAGCTGTTTTTTTGCTTTTGTGATCAGCTGCTATTGCAATAACTTATATTACCAGAATGGCCTCTACGACTCTCTGGCAGTGTTTAGAACCTCAGATTCACATTATTTGTTATGCAAGTATCAGAATCGTTGGAAGTTATATATTTTTTTCCCAAGAAAAATTCAGCGAGAAATAAGTAAACAATTTTAAAAATTGCATTATTTGCACTTACATATGTTCAAAAGGTATGCAGTTTCTTCTTGTAAAATAACCAACACCATTCTAGCACACCGGACCGAGAAAATGCGATCGGCAGTGATGTCATTGTAGCTTCTTTTTCAAGACAATCAAGTACTAGATGCAATGAATACATTCAGAATCGAGTTCATCAAAAATGAAGGCACGGTCAATTAAGGATTTGCATTAGGCGAATAGTGTAGATATTTAATTGGATTTATGGCAGCAAGCGATATAATGTTGAGCCTAAATAGGGAGTAATTCCTGTTGACAGGCAGGAGTACTATAATGAAGTGGTAAGGCAGTGCTGCAAAAAATGTAAAGCGGCATTTATCTTAAAAGGAATTATAGCTGGTCTTGAGATGCATGAAATGCATCAAGCTGGGACGTTTATGAAAAACATGCATGGCTCGACTTTTGCTAAAACTAAAGAGGGTTACCTTGCTCCTTGCTAAATATTGGACAAGAGCTTGGATGAGCCTTCACATTATTTTAATTTACCAAACTAATTTAGTGAATAATATATGCTGACCACTATACTTTTCATTAGGTCGTTCGGGGAACTTTCAAGTTAATTTTGAAAGTACAAGTAAGGGCCTTTTATTTGCTTAGCATGTTTCCCCCTCACTCACTTTCGTAGTCTTCGGTCACTCGTAGCAATGAAAACAGATGCAACAAGAAATTTCTGGCTGTTGCCGTGGTAAAAAAAATCAGCTGGGTAGAAGTTGAGTCAGGCTTTAACTAGCCAGACACCAATGGATTATAATTGCCGTTGATTTAAGGTTTAAGGTGGGCTACTACCATTAATTGAAATCAACGGTGTCATGTTCCAAAGCGACCTCTCGTTAGGCGACCACATTAGCTTCATAGTAGAATCTGCTAACTTTCAGCTTCCTAACATTGCTAAAATTCAGGCTTGTTTAGATAAGCATACCACGTCCAAGTTGGTCCATGAATTCGTGACATCCCGTCTCGGCTTCTGCAACTCACTGCTTGCTGGCCTACCGCCATGTGCAATCAAGCGATTGCAGCTGGTGCATATCTCGGCAGCTAGGCTTGTCTGTCCTGAACGTCGCAGTTGCCACATTACACCACCTCTCGCCGACCTGCACTGGCTACCAGTTAAGCAACGTATTGACTTCAAGGTTTTGTCGCTCACTTGTATGTCACTTCTTTTTTTGGCTCCAGCCTATCCCTCAGATCTACTCCCCCATCAGGCCAAGCATCATACCACCCGCTTTCGGAATCCAACAGTCTACGAATACCTCGTACAAACCTCAAACCCTTTGGAGACCGTGCATTTAGTTCGTGTCCTACCAAAGCCTGTAACTTCCTCCCGACTTGCATGAGAACATCCCCTGACTTGACTACATTTAAAAAGAACCTAAAAACAGACCTATTTACGACAGCATTTAGTGGGTCGCTGATTCGTCCTTTATCTGCTTATGTGTGCTGATATTGCTCATGCTGCCACTAACCACATTTGCATGCTGACCCTGTGCATGTCACCCCTAACCATTGTTACCCCTAACCCCTAACCATTCATTTTTTTCTTTATCAAGCATGATATCACTTACCATTCAATTGCATTTCCCTATGCAGCAAATGTAAAGCTCATGGAAAGAGATTGAGTTCACTGAGGGTGCTTTATCAAGTGCATTATTATTATTATTATTATTAATGGAAACGCAATTGCACCTGCCAAGCAAGTGTGGATGTTATTGAAAATTATTCTCTGAAAGCAATGTGAAATTTTCGCAAGCAATCTTTACTTTTACTTAGAACGCTGTCTACGTGGCTTGCTACTTTGCATTCGAATAAACTTGCATTTTAAGTCACGGGAATATGCGAAAACCTTTATTAGCTTCAAAGAATGCATAGAAAAGCTAGTAGAAGGCTAAATAATTACTAGAAGGGGCCTTCGAAAGCTGAAGCTAGACAAATTATGCATTACTAACAAATCAGGTCCCATTTTACTGATAGAGGATGCTGCTCGAGCTCTGGATTGATGCAAGTGCCTGAGCTTTCGTTTCTGGTTTTCCCGCAGATGATGCAGTCAAACTGCCTTCAATCTTGGAGGCTTCCTCAGTGCTGCTTGCACCCAAAGAGTGCTGAGATGAAGCTGGAAGATTGGACGACACTTGGTCACTTTTACCTTCAGTCAATTCAGAGCGGCTGCGGCTTTTACTTTCGATGAACTCGTCCGGGCTTCGACGTACACCAAGTCTTCTGAGAAACGTCCAGACAGAAAAGCCACTAACGGCAATGACGAGAGCGAGTACGCCGACCAACAGACCAACTGTTTTTGTAGAATTTCCTTCTACATTCAAAGCGCATAATTGCTGTGTCAGTAGAGGTGGCAAATAAATAAAATAAAATAACATAGGTGTTCAGTTGAAAATGTAAAATTTCATACAAATGTAAGCCTAAGTTCAAGGTAAAGATCGGAAGATGAATATTAGGAAGGTATGCCGAGAACACGTAGTGTATGTAAATTCCATTTATACAAGGTTGACCAAGTCTGTCCACCTATTGCCATTAATTAATAGCCGTCGGCATATTTTGCAAAATAATGAATATAAATTTACATGGATTTAAACGCTTTTGAACTATAATTCACTAGTTTGTTTGCCGCTTTCAGTTAAGTTTCAAAATTGCATTTTCTCTCTTCTTCCTGCGGCTGCAAGACATCTGAGCACCAGCTAATAATAATTTTTAAGCACCCTAAAAGAGCCAACATCTCAATCGGTGTGCTTTACAACTTCCTATAGAAGAAAAAACTACCAATGGTCACAATCGTGATAGATATCGCACTCACGGTAGCATATTTTAGTGAATTTATTTTCAATTCTAGTACAATCAAGTATTTTTAAATATTGTTCTACATTATTTTATGTAAAGACTAACAAGAGCAGACTTACCTTCGCTTGAAGTGTCAGCTACTTCGGCCTCTGCAGTCACTTCGCGTTGTGTTACAGTCGCTAAAAGAAGGCACAAGCAAGTGACATCGCCCTAAAGATTCATCGAGTCACAAATGTGAAGAATCAGTTGCTATAGTTCAGGTCTGCACGATACCTAAGGCCATTCGAAAGTAGAAGACACATAACTAGACTCTACTAACTCAATTACTTTAGCAATTAAAATAGACTGATTTGATCTAGCAGAGTGAGAATTCACCCAGAATTCTAGAATAAATGAAAATGCCTCATATGTTTTCAACCTATTGTTATTGCCCTGTATACACACTAAGATATTTCTCAACACTATAGTGAGTATTAAATTTCATTAATGCAAAATTGTATTGTACCCATGGCATTACCGAAGGGCCACATTTGAAGAATTTTCCCTACCATTGAAAGCTACTGCCAAACATCGTAGAACTGTGGGTTAGTTTCACACGAACACACGCTAGGTTTTGATAATGAGCGTGAATATAATGTATATGTATTGAGTTTCGTGCGAGAAGTTGCATATAGCAAAACAAAGCATCGGTAACACGGCAATTAGTGCAAACTTGACTCCGATTATAAGAATATGGTCGGGCCAGCAAATCGGCGTTCCTATAGAAGGTTTATTCGTATATTCGGAGTGCGACTTATATTAATTTAACGACACAAAGCTGTGTTAGTGTAAACTTAGCAACGTAAAAAATTAATGAATCCCTAATTATAGTTATTATTTAAACAATTATGTAACTTTCGCCTGGATCCAATTTTGCAATGCATCTTTTTCTTGATATTAATAAAGTATTACTCTTGGTATTCTTACGGATTTTGGATTAAGTAATTAAGAAAATGTGCCGGCAATTGTTTTGCTTCTTTTTTGCGTTCCTTGGCATATCTCCGGAAACTTTCGATGCTGCTATTGTTTTTTGTCATTAATGGACCTTTAACTTTAATAATATACTGCTTCATTCTATACAACCATTCCAACAGTGAACCGGAAACTTATACGCTTGGACTTGAACGTTTTCTTTCTCGGCTCTGATTCCTGTTGATTAGCGCGTCACGGAGATCTCTTTTTCTGTCAATCTTCATTTCGGATATAGTTAACTGGCTCATGCTGAGCTCCACAGCCACAGCAGGTTGCCATTTCGATTTCATCGCGACCAAGATCAGCAACTGTTTCTAAATTGTAAGAGTGCTTCTTTTTGAAGAAGTAGCCATGGCTACTGCTACGTAGTATTTATATGTAACAGAAGCTCAAACGTACGTCACTATGCTGCAGCAAACTACGGTAGCGAAAAAGTATTTTAATGCACGATAACGCACGTTTACCATGATAGCACACAAAATTGATAGATTAAATACGTGCTTAAGCATCTAATCGTCGTCCTCCTCCCCTCTTCCAACTATCCCTGCCTTACTCTTCCCAGCGTCGTCCTCCACTTCCTTCTACTCCTCTTTCTCTCCCTTTTTGATTCCAGTGTCCTTCTCCTCGGCGATAGTAGCTTACGGCGTTCGCCTTCTCCTCCTCCTGCTCCTCGGCGTCCTACTCGTTCTCCTAGGCATTCAGAGTACGACTTGCTGAAAGCCAAAGACGCTGGTGGGGATTGCGGGGCGCTGATAATACAAGCGGCTCCGAGCCTCGCATCTCTGCCGGCTGCGGTCGAGAGATTTTAGCAAGACGATGACGAAACTGCTATCACCAAATGGCTATCGACAGACAGCAAGGGAGGGTCAGATTATCATCGCATTCGCGAGCTCGCGTAAAGCTCTTCGCGGAGCCGATAGCCTACCAAGTAGCCAGCGGAGAAAACTCGTTCGGCCCTGCCCGAATTTACGCAAAGCAGCTGCCAGCTCCTTCTTGGAGGGGGAGCGGCTTTCGTTGGCGCTGGACTTGGAAATGCTTTTACCCGACGTAGGGCAACGCCGACGCGATGCCCTTAGCACTTCTGGCAAGCGAGTGAGGGTCGGGTGGGCTGAGATACTCACTCTGGACGCATTCGAAAATTTTACAGTTTCATGCAATTGAAATATGCTCTCATGCAAATTCCGTCTCAAAATGAAACCAAAACTCCTAGTAATAGGACGTCATTAGTTTCAGGTCCTGTCCCGTCACATTTAAAAAAAGCTGTAGTCAGGCCGCTTCTCAAGAAAGCGACACTAAAAAAAGAGAACTTGAGCAACGACAGCCCAGTCTCCCCTCTACCATTCCTGTAAGAGACACTGGAACGAGTGGTTTCGGACCAGCTGAACTCGTATATTGAAACTTCAAACCTCGCTAGTAAGTTTCAGTCTGGCTGAAGAGCTTATCAATCCACGAGAATCATTATTGCTTAGGTCGTACAAAGACCTACTTAGGAATGTAGACATGAGTGTTTCAGCTTTTTTTGCTTGATTTTACAGTATTTTATTATACTATCGATCACCAAGGATCTTCTAAAGTGTCTCTCATCTCGCCTGAGCATCCCTGACACTGCTCTCCAATGGTTCAGGTCCTATCTCAGTGGAGGATTCTGGAGTATTGATGTGAATGAACAAAGATCATCCGAGGAACCTTTGTAATATTGGGTACCTTAGGCTCTGTGCTAGGTCCGGTTCTTTTCACTGCTTACACTCTCCCTCTTGCCGATGTGATAGCCAAGCAGAATCTAGGTTTTCACTTTTATTCAGATGACTCTAAGTTGTACCTTTGCTTCGATCCCTTCCAGCCTCCGACACCTCAAATTCTCTCAACTTCCTTGGTGCATGTACTGGTGACATCTGCCCATGGATGGCAGCAAATTTTTTTAAATTAAATTATGATAAAACTAACTTACTAGTCATGGGAAAACCAAGTATGAATCATAAACTGGTAATTCCAACACTGAAAATTGGCTGTGCCAGCTTATCCTGTTAAACCTGCACGAAATCTAGCTGTCAAGTTCCAAAGCGAACATTTGTTAAGCGAACACATCAGCTCCACAGTCAAGTCTGCCTCCTTTAGGCTACATAACGTAGCTACAATTCGGGCTTGTTTAGGTAAGGATACCACATCTAAGCTGATCCATGCATTGTGTTATCAAGCAATAACTTCTAACTCACTGCTTGCTGGCCTACTGGCTTGTCCAGTTCAGGCCATTACAGCTGGTACAAAGCTTTGCAGCTAGGCAGTGGTTAGCATTGTTGTTGCCAAATCACAAAACTTCTCGCCGAGCTTTACTGGCTGTCAGTCAAGCAACGGATTGAATTCAAGGTTTGGTCTCTCACTTTTAGGTCTCTTCATTATTTGGCTCCAGCCTATCTCTCAGATATACTCCCCTACCAGGCCAAGCACCTTGCCACCCACTTTTTAGAATCCAAGAGTTTACCAATACCTCGGACAAACCTCAAATCCTTTGGAGACCGTGCATTTAGTTCGTATGCTCCCAAAGCCTGGAACCCACTCCAGACTTGCCTCACAACGTGCCAGACTTGACCAAATTTAAAATAAGTTTAGAACGCACTTATTAAGGGCAGCATTTAGTGGGTCCTTTTAACTCGTCCTGCAAGTTCTTATGTGTGCCGACACTGTGCAGGCTGCTACTAACCACTCTTACATGCTGAATCTGTGCAAGTCACCCCTAACCACATTATTGGTGTTATTTATTAAGCATGATGCTACTCACCATTTGATCGCGTTTCCTTTACAGAAAATGTGAGGTGCCCAGAAAAAGATTAAGTTAAGTTGTCCGAGGGTGCTTAATCAAGCTTATCATTATTATTATTATTACTATTATTACCATCGTCATTTTTAAATGTAGAGTATTCTTATATCCGATATTCATTCAAACGGACTTCCCAGATAGAAAAACTAGCAGAAAAATGTTGGACTAAGAAATGAAACTCTTTTAAGAGTAGCATTTCTACATCTGATATCCTTACATGCAGAATTGACTGTTTTGGCAATTGCAGTAAGAAAAGCAAGACCTCAAGTCCGGCATGGCTGATCCCGATCCTAGAGAATCGCTCAGTGCTTTATTGGGTCCACTGCTTTTTGTCGACTTTAACCGAAATCCTATGCTCCCATCGTGTAGGTAGCCAACATGATTTATTTAAAAGAGAAGCCGATTGGTTGGGTTCGGATTGGACAGACAAGTGAATGAGAAACACGATAAAACTTGAAGTGACTATAGTGCAAGCGAAAAGCAAATGCAAGTAGATGCTGACTTGGGGTAGGCAAGAAACAAGTCCTCACAGGCAATGATGCTACCTAAAGGTAGCTTAGTTGAGGCACACCAAAGCACGACGTTTGGCGCCCAGCCGGGTATATGGGCTGCCAGTTTCAATGTATCACTGAGCCATGTGCCATTTTCCCATGATGATTTACCTGCCCTGGCCATGACCTACCTCCTCCCTCAGCTGCAATGGTATCGAACATGTCCCTCGCTTTGCTGGCTGATTATAAGTCGGAGGGTCTAATCGCCACGATACCAGTACTGGCAACCCTAACCACCTTTGTAGCAGGGCCGACTGGACGGCATCCCAGCTGGTGCAGTTGAATTCACCTCGACACTAGTTTGGTGGGGTAACGAAATCTGCACTCCTCCTACCGACTGTGGCACATCTTTGACAGTGGTCATAGGGTGCTATGGTCATGCTCCGATTTCTGTCCTGAATCATTTGTGTAGTTCGATTGTATGCAGGTTCCTCTGCTAACACACAGGTGAACAGCTGTTAGGAGCATTACAGAGAGGGGGTCATCATCAAGAGGGGGCAGTGCACACCAGTGTTCTGCCTGTGGTATGGCTTGGACAGGCTGGTAATCAGCTGGTGAACAGGCGGTAGATTCACTATCAGAGTCGGCCGGATCACAGTTGTGTTCCTCCTAGATGAATCATCGGGTCGACAAGGGGACAGTAGATGTCGAGGAGAGGAGATGAGAGTCGAGTGGTGAAGGTGGCAAAGGAGCCGTGCTTCCTTACGGCTCTAATGGTCGTGCAATAAGCTGTTGGTGTTGCTCATCGGCTGGCTGTCTCCTGTGCGAACCGAACAATGCAGATGTCTTATGCAGCATCCCAAAGCTTCGATGAATTCGGTGATTTTGTTGGCGGGCTGCTGAACTTCGAGAGGGAGATCAAGAAAAGTGGCAACGAACCGAGTGAGTGGCACTTGTTTTTGCTCCTTGCGATCCAAGGCAGTGCCTTGACGTTTGCCTCGAGTCTCTCCCAGTCAGTGCGTGAGTACTATTCCAAGCTGCGTGTGGTCCTAGCGACTGCATTTACCAGGCTGATTGGTCGAGCGCAATTGTTGCAAGCTGATCGGGTAAAGGCTCGTCGGACTAAGAGGGCCTACAGGACCTACGTGAAGCGGCAGCAGCGATCACTGGGTGTGTGCCGGGCTAGAGAGGCTTGCCTGGCTACCACACTGTGGCGGCAGGCATCGGATCTCAAAGTGGAGAAGGTTGGTCAGGCTGTGATGGTTTTCCACGAAGCAACTGTAATGGGCGATGCAATGGTCAATGGTGTGGCAAAGGCGACAGATAGTGAGATGGCACACGGAGAGCCGGCTGCTTCCGCTAGGAAGGCAGCGGCATCGGTGAGGAAGGTGGTGGCGTCCTCAAGAAAGGCGGCGGCATCCACGAGGAAGGCACTTCCGTAAGCAAGGAAGGTGGTGGCATACACAAGGAAGGCAGCAGCATCTGCGAGAAAGGCGTCTGTACGAGATTCGGCAGCATCCGAGCGAAAGTCTCCGGCGTCCGCAAGAGAGGCAGTAGCCTGTGATGCAGTGAAAGCCATAAAGGTGACATTGGCATTCGTCACAGCCCACAGGCTGTGACGCAGCACAGGCCTCAAAGTGTCTGCATATCAAAGAGCCTGCATAGGCCCAACAGTCCCCAGCATCGGGAGTTCGCTCGGGATAAAGAGTCTGTGCAGGCCACAGAGACTGTGCAGGCCGGACAGACTGTGTAGGTTGGAGAGGCTGCCCAGGCGGGAGAGGCTGTGAATGCCAGAGAAGCAGCTGCACATGCCGTAGATGCTGCTGCAGAAGCAGACGGAGCAATGGCGGCCATGGCCCGCAAAAGGGTGGCTCTTGTCGTCAGCTCGGCGACGAAGGCCGTTGGCTCACTTCGCTGGCTGATCGCGAAAGGCAGTGCAACAGCATACCTCCTGTGAACAGCCTTAAGGTAGGTTCTGGGGTCGGCTATTGATGTTAGCTGTGATGCTGCCGATGTTTAGTGTCTAGTTTGTATCGTTTGTAGATAGGCTTGATCATCACTACCCTATACATTGCAGCCTCTTGTGTGGCTGCTGGGAACTTGTGACCTTAAGGTAAAGGGGGCATGTAGTTCGATTGTATGCCGGCTCCTCTGCTAAGCCACTGGTTAACAGCTGTTAGGAGCATTACCGAGAGGGGGCTGTGCACAGTGGTGGTCAGCCTGTGATGTGGCTTGGACAGACCTGTAACCAGATGGTGGATTCACTATCAGGGTCGGCAGGCTCACAGTTGTGGTCCTCCTACAGGAATCATCGGGTCGACAAGGAGACAGTGAGAGTCGATTCGAGGAGAGGAAAGTCAAGTGGTAGAAGGGGGCTAAGGGAGCCTTGCTTCCTTTCGGCTCCACGGGTTGTGCAATAAACTGTTGGTGTTGTTCATCGGCTGGCTCTCTGCTATGCAAACCGCACGATAATCTGTGCTTCTCACTCTCTCCTTGCAGCAATATGTATAGTCTGTTGGCTGCCATAAGCTTATCGAAAGCCGGTTAGGATTTGAATGTACTCTAGAGAACTCTTATTATTAATCCCTATCCAGTTTTTCTGGCGTTTTGGAAACGACATACGTACACAAACATACACACATACACAAAACCACAAACGGACTCACAAACATACACACACACACGCACACGCAGACACACGCGACACATGACACACAGACACAGACACACACCGATCCGAACATGCTCAGGCACACGCAATCAAGTTCACCCATGCATTCAAGCTCACAAATGCACATGCTGGCAAGCATGAAAGCAAGCTGCCCCACACACACACACACACACACACACACACACACACACACACACACACACACACACACACACACACACACACACACACACACACACACACACACACACACACACACACACACACACACACACATACACACACACACATACACACAGGCATGCACACACACACACACACACACACACGCATACACACACACACAAATATATACACACACACACACACACATATGTGTGTGTGTGTGTGTTTGTGTTTGTGTTCACGTACCTACATTCAAGACCAATATGCACCTGTCAACATGTCCCTTAGCATTGGCTATCTTAGCAGCTTCAGCTTAGTTGTTTTCAATCGCGAACCCTGGTCATGCAAAGTAAGAAACCACTAATGAGTTTAATCACTGCCAGATTGTGAAAGAATATTTCGGCTCACACTTGGTAGCCAAGGAATCTAGTCCTACTAATTCACGGATGTGGATACAGGATTAAGTAATTCAGTGGGAAAGTGTGGATTCGTCATTGCAAGCTAATGTGATAGCCAGTTGGGTTATTCTGCAGCTAAATAAATTATGGTAAGGGATTTTAGATTTGCCTTGCTTTCCCAATGGGTTGCCGATGAATTGCTTCTTAGAACCAGAAGGATCAGATGTCAAGGAGCGGTTAGCTCGGCATTAATTAAAAGTTTAACTGCTTCTCCGAAAAAATTGTTGAGCAGCTGAGAGTAATTTTGAGAGCTCTTCAGGCACACTTGCAATGGTGATTACTGATCGCGAACGGGTCAGGTTGTATTGAACAGTTGGGCTAACTAATCGTTTATAAATTAACCTGCATGGTTACTGATAAGGGATTTTGCCATAGCACTGAAATGCCTTATGTTTTTAGCTGAGTCGAACAACAGTGATTGCCACAGCAAGACCGTTAGGCAATACTAGATTTATTTTCCACTCGATCAAATTTGATGATTAAGCAATCATATAATTTTTGTGGCATTTTCTATACTCAAATTAAATCTGGGGAATGTGGCCACTATGGAATAAACAAACACACCGCCTTACATCTTCTTGGAGTTGCGTTAATTATGAGTGCTAGTAATACTTTCTGGCGTCACCGAAATTTTTTCGTCAAGCGAAACGGCTAGCGTCTCGAAGCCTTTCTGAAAATACGGTTGAACAGCCCTGTCGTATAGACAACTGCAAGATATACTGCAGCAGTAATCTGGTGCACATGATGAAATTGCCAGATGTTCATATAAAGCAAAATATAACCGTTTGAAAGGGTTTCATTGGTAATTCAAAGAAACTTGCTGGGGATTTAAATGTTTCGGGTTCGTTTCAGCCAGCGGGGAAAGCTACGCTTCTCTTAAAAGAACCTCGCTGGCATTTGCGGCTCACATACGGAAGAGATACTGTGTACAATGTGTGCTTCTTTTATAAACTTCATAATTCAAGCATACGCGGATTCTATTATACTTTATAAAATATCAAAGACGACGTTATTACTAATTGATGTTATAAGACTTGGTGAAATTCTATCAAGTCGTGGTATTACGTTGGATGAAGCAACCCAGCCTTAAAGCAGCTTAAAGGGAATGCGGCCCTAGTGCGATGCCATATGTCCGTAAGACCGTACATTAGACTTTTCGTATCACGAATCACGTCTTTACAAAAAAAGAATAATTGTTTTTTCAACCTGCGTTCTCTCAAAAGTTACGCTCTGGAGAGACTTCTTGCATATACCCTGGCGGGCTTTTCGCATTAATGCGATTTTGAAATTAAGCTTTTGGTGATAGCTTATTTCGGAAGCAGTTACGTATAATAAGTGACCTCTTTCATTTTTGCGAATGACGGAATTTGCCGATTTATGGCCTCCGATTCTCAGTGCATACGTCGAGACGCAGTAACGACAGGGCATTGGACTCTACATGCGTAGCTAATCATTCATTGCGCCTAAAAATGTCCTTAGTTGAACGATCAACCGAGTTCTAATTTATGCTTCCCGGGACAAGTTTTCTGGGAATAATGCAGTTGTGAACGGTGCAAGGTATAAAGATGTCAATGAATTTGATTCTAAGTTTAACAATGTCTTCATTCTTAAACGTACGTTTTTGAGAAGCCAAATTTGGTGCATGGTCCTTTAGTGTTCCAACGGGACCTAAAAAAGACGTACCAAGAAAATTAGTGAAATACGAAAAAAAGTATTGCGGTACCTTGTGACTAACAAAAACCTCGCATTGGGAGCTTGAATTAATAGTATTTTATGTAAAGCATACGATTCAATTGTTCAAGCTTTCCGTTTCAAACTATCTCATTCGTAATATTGATACACAAAAACCGGTTTAACGTGCTAAATGTAGTGAAACACTAGATAAGCCCTTTATATTTTGGACAGGAAGTGCTGCTAATAATTTGAGATTGCATGGATTGTGTTTAATCGCACTGACACGTTGTAAAAAGTATGCAGAAAAATGAGGAAGTTCAAATTTGTTGAATATCTTCAAATTATGTGTGTAAAATATCTAAATAAATTATTAATACGATTTTAGAACGTAAGATATAAAATCAAAATCTCAAAGGTATTTAAGGTTTGTACGACGCACAGCTACGTGACTCAAGAAAACAGAAGTGTGGTATGATGCCTATGGATCCAGGATCTAGCTCGGATAGCTAGAACAATAGGAGAGAATGAAGGAGTTGAAAGGTGGGTGGACGCATGTTGAAGTCGATACACTGCTTGATTACGAACGAGTGCAGATCGATGAAAAATGGTGCACTGAAAGAATCTAGGCTCAGGAGGAAAAACGAAAAGCAGAGTTTTAGCAGATTTCCAAAATCCTAATTAGACAGGCAGTATACAGTTAAAAACACAAAAAATGAGTGCGTTACATAGATAATCCAGCTTTATTTTGACATAATGTCTTAATGCAATACAACATGTATCTAGAGAAAATTGTGCAAAGCCTCACTGACAAAGCGGGTTTCGCACAGCAGAATGCTCTGTGGCTCAATGCATGCTTAAATGTATAGTGTTGGTAGCCATTTGGTACCCAACATACTTCACTATACACAACAAACGGAGAGTTGTTGTCGTGGCTGAGTCAGGATACCGGCTGAAGTGGTAATTAGCATTGCAGTACCAGCTCAGGATGGCTCGGAAGAGTGAGCTAATATGCAGCAGGGGAGTACACGTCATTTCGTAATTGTTGTGGAAGTGAGTTCCACCGTCTAGGAACTGCAGAGCAAAAGCTTCCGTATCTAACGGTCTTGCAGAGCTGGAACAGTGTAGCTTATTTATTGTCAATTGAGGGCTTGAGGGCATGAGGAGGCAGTAACTGCGGCAGCACCTTGAAAAAGCTTAAAGAAGCCTAGCCGTAGCAGGCCATGTCAGTCAGCATAAGAACTTTACTCGCTATCCATTGATCAACTGGAAGCCAGTGACGCTCCTTTAGCTGAGGAAGCAAACATTCAAACCTCTCGGGTTTTGTGACTAGCTCTGCATCTAAAGTTATTATCAGCTAGAGCGGCCCATATCTGCTTTTTCGGTAGCCCAGTTAAAATGTAATGCCAATAATCTAGCTAAGACTGAACACGAGAGCTAGTTAAACTATTGGTAGACCGCTGTGTCAATGTTATGCAATGGTAGACCCGACAAGGGCCCGACTCACATTTCCCATAGATTCACCGTACGTTGAGTACAGCAAAGGACCAGGGACGGATTCCGCCTTGAAAAGCTAATAGGTCAAATTCATGTACTTTCTGCATACTTTAATAAAGATTGTAATGTTCGTTATCATTGTCATACAGTATAACTACTAATAAAGGGCTGATAAGAATGTGACTATGTACTACACGTTACTAATAATCTTTTTCCGGCCATTCCTTTAAGGTGTATTATCGTAAGTATTTAATGGAATTGTGCATCTTTATTCTACATCTTATGTTAAATGTATGACTCTAAATGGCCAGGCTGAGCGGGTTGCTTTAATTGTATGGTATCTCGACAAACTCAACCTATGCAAATAAGTTCGCTAATATTAAATGCAGTCCATATATTCGGTAAATCATGGGCTGAGTGGATAAGCTTATGTCTCCTTTGTTGTTTCACGTGGCGACATACCTATCTGCTATTATAGCTGGAAAAGCTTTGCATATGGAGGTCTTAACAAAAGTGATTTTAAATTTCTGATCATTCTAGCTTTTCCTTTCACGCCCTTTACTTTCTTCAAGCTCATTATCTCTCTTGCTCTCTCTCTCTCTCTCTCTCTCTCTCTCTCTCTCTCTCTCTCTCTCTCTCTCTCTCTCTCTCTCTCTCTCTCTCTCTCTCTCTCTCTCTCTCTCTCGCTCTCTCTCTCTCTCTCTCTCTCTCTCACTCTCTCTCTCTCTCTCTCTCTCTCACTCTCTCTCACTCTCTCTCTCTACCTACCTACCTACCTACTATACTAATCTCTCTTCTGCCTCACGTCTCGTAACGTTTAACTACCTTAACAGTTAGAATACTACAATGAATAGCTTGAAACTATCTCTGATCGTCAATGCTAAAAGACCGTAAGACTAAAAGAATCACTCGCACGCATTAATTCCGGCATCAACAAATTTGTCAAATACCTGTTAATTCTGATTTAGTACCGCCTAGAGTCTCACAGATCTGTGCAAAATCTTCTAAACACAGTCTTTTGGAATGAGAGAGACATTTGAGCTGTGTTCACCCTGAGTAGTAATGCAATGTCTTATAATGTATCTTCGTCAGTAACTCCACAAAGTCATAAAGACCATGTGGGTGTTACGCAGAAGCGTTTTTTATAGCTCACTCACAGCCTAAGCGGCTTTCGGTACGCATTCGGTAGCCAACAGACATCGTCTCACGCAGCAAAGAGAAAGTGGGAAGCATAGCAGAGTCAGGAGAGCAGTTGAGGTAGTGAGTAGCATAGAAGTAGCAGTTCAGGACCGCTAAAAAAGATGTGCCATAGTCGGCAGTTGGAGAGTAGTCGTCGTTGCTTAACACATGTCAAAGACATTGTCAATTATTGGGTCGCACTATATTAGGGGGTTTACTGCACATTGGACGAGTGCTCCACAAGAAAATAATTAAGATTGGCCACCGATGTTATATCAATGTGTACGGTCTATGATGTGCAGAGCTCAAGCTTCTGTTGCCAGCGGTCCTGAAGCCGAGGAATTGAACTGCTAACTTATTGTCCATGCAGGACCTGAGGGCACGAGGAGGCTGAAACTGGTACAGCAGTTCAGCTAGGTATGGAGGAGCCAAGACTCAGCGGGCTTTGTGGGTGAGAGTAAGAACTTTGCTATGTATCCGTTGATAAACTGGCTGCCATCTTAGCTCTTGTAGCAAAGGAGATGCATGGTCAAAATTCTGGGAATTAACAAGTATTGCAGCAATTTTCATAACTATTTACTGTGGCCTTCTTCCTTTTGTTCCTTTTGTCTCTCTCCTTCTCTCTCTCTCTCTCTCTCTCTCTCTCTCTCTCTCTCTCTCTCTCTCCCTCTCTCCCTCTCTTCCTCTCTCTTCCTCTCTCTTCTCTCTCTCTCTCTCCCTCTCTCTCTCTCTCTCTCTCTCTCTCTCTCTCTCTCTCTCTCTCTCTCTCTCTCTCTCTCTCTCTTCCTCTCTCTTCCTCTCTCTCCCTCTCTTTCTTTTGTTACATCAGAATTTTGGCTCGCATGCGCCAAAAGTCAGACGCTTTGTATTGGCTCCGATCACTATCTACAGTGTTGTATTAGTTTCAGGTATGGACTCGTCTGTTTGGCTCAGAATTTCTTCAGTGAACAATGCCTTTTTGGCTCTGCTTTCCTCTTTTTCTCGTGTGGCAGTCAGTCTATTCTAATTGCTAATAGTCCAACCAAAAGATTAATTGAAAGTATTTCAACTGGATTTCTTAGCATTATTCAAACGGTTTGCAGTTTTGCAATTTCTCTTGCATGTCTGAGCATGACTCCGGACTGTCTTTACCATTCCTTATTTAAACTCTTCGTTGGATTTGTAAACTGACTAGATAATTTGTATGCATTAGAATAATAATAGATCGACAATTGATGCCAATTCCATTCGAATACAATAAAATGCTACTTTTTCAAAATGAAGTAAAAGAACCAGTGTTGCTTGACGTTACAATTAAGTCTACTATCCTGTAACATAATGCTGTAAAATGATTATTTTTATTTTTTATCGTTGCTAAAATGTATTGAGATTGTCTTAAGTATTAAACCTCGCATCCAAAGAAACATGAAACATGATGGTTAGATAAACTATAGCAATTTCAAAAAGACGAGAGAGTCTAATAAATTAATCGTACCTTTAAGTTAGAGCTCCTCTGAAAGTCTTTAACATACGAACTTACAAAAATTACTGCGATGGTAAGCCCAACCTGTGGAGATCATGCTTAGCAACACGACTAACCTCTGAACTTTTGAATAATGGTCGTTGATTCCAAATACTCGTCTTCTTCATCTTAAAATTAAAATAGCAGTTGCAATCAATTTTAAAAATTTAAGATGTTTTACCGTGGTCTTGAGCACAACTATCTAATAAAAAGAGCTGATTATGCAGCAATATTATGGGACGATTCAAACAGTCTGAATAAATCATCTAATCGCGAACAGCTTGTATGTAAACGCCGGCCTAACATGCTATACCAGCCAACCAGTGGTATGAAAAGTAACTGAAGATAAACTATTCTCACAAAAGTATCTGAGTACATGCAATTCCAAGTACATATCACCTGGTGTTCTCCCATCTATTTATATCGTATCAATCACTGTTTTCTTTTTAGCGTTAAAATATACATCATTTTAGGAATGACCTAAGCATAAAAAGTCTATTTTCTACATTTACTTTGTATAGTTGACTACAATTTCATTAATAAACAGAGCAGCTGCTGTTTTTAGATCCTCAAGAGCAAGTGCTTAGATTGTCAGCATAGTGTAATAAGTTATATTTTGCATTTGATTACATTTTCAGTTTTTAAACTGCATTTTAAATCTGCTTTGTTTAGTGATGTTGAAAAATCTATTTTCAAGTAAGCGTTGTCGAAAAGTTGCACTAGTCTATCTAATGTTGGTCTAACTTGAAAATTATACTCTTTAGACATTTGCTCTGGAATTGTATTACATTTAAAGATACATCGAACACATCATTACAGAAACTATGGTGCTAAAAAATTTGCATCAAGGCTAATTTCTATCGATATTTAAAACCAATACCTTTATGTGGAAAATCTCTATAGGGTGTAAAATGATCTCTTGTGCAAATGGTACACTATTAGAGTCTTGTTTAATAATATCAGATATCGCCATTGCCTAAACTTTAAGAATAACTGGCGTAGAAAGTGCTGGTACTGATTCCACCTTTTGTAAAGCTCAGTGTTTGTGGAACATTAAAGGACTTTAAATAGTACGAGGACTATGTAAATTTGCCACCGGTCTTGAGCTCAAGAACCTTGCTGTTGTGGGTAAATATATAGAAAATGCTATAAAAATGATTCTAATAATGTGATTATTAATCTACGAAATGCATCTCCAAATCAAACATGTTAGAATGTGATCATTAACTTTGGCAATTTATGTCTACATAAAAAAACAATCTGATGCGACCATGATGGAAACCGGAAGTTGTGAATAAAACGTCAAGAACGTCAAGTTGTGAATAAAACGTCTTAGCTATATTTGCAGCACATGTGACTTGCTGAGTCAATGGTTAGACACTGTAATGTTGGCAAACATGTCAACAGGGGCAAACATGTGATCCGGGTACATGTTTAAATTTCTCTAAGGCTTCATTTAAAGAGTAGCTTTGTCCTATGTAAATTCAATAATTCTTACACATAGTTAATAACAATAATCAAAATGCGTGTGGTAAAGCACCGAGAGAACTCGGGCCTTTTAGGTGCTTTACAATTGCTGTGAAGGAAGCACGAATTTAATGGGTAGTTGTAGCACGCTCAATAAACGACACGAATAACAAGGTTACGGGTGGGATGCCTAAGATCAGCATGCAAGTATGGTTAGTTGCAGAATTCACAGTGTCAGCATGCAAATGCACACTCACGGCAAATTACACTGAGAAACTAAATTCTGGGACAAATAGAAGAGTTTTAAAATTCTTTTTAAATGTGGTCAAGTTAAGAGATGTCGTGATGCGAGTGGATAGTGAGTTCCGGGCTTTGGGGGTATACCAATTAAAGGCTCGGTCTCCAAATATTTTGAGCTTTGTATGAAGTATAGGAAAAAATTAGATTCTGAAAAGTGGGTGGACGATTTTTAGTCTGGTGGGGGATTTGGTCTGATAGGTAACTTGGCGCCAAAGAATAAAGAACCCTGAAGGTCAGTGACAAAATTTTGAAGTCAATGCATTGCTTGACTGGGAGCCTGTGCAGGTCTGCAGTAAGTAGTGAGATGTGGCAAATGTGGCGCTCACAACATCTAAGCTTCGATGCACAGCTTTGCAGCAGCTGGAAACGATTGGTTGCACAGGCCGACAGGCTAGCAAGCAGAGTGTTACAGAATTCAAGACTGCCTGTTAAAAATGCACGAACCAATTTAGACGTCGTATCCTAGTCTAAAAGCCCGAACTTTATTATTTGTATGTACCAAAAAACAGGCGAACTTAACTGTGAAGTTGATGTGGTCTTCTAATGAACGGTCACTTTGGTTTATCAAGCACGATATTACTCACGATTCAATTGCGTTTCCACTTGCAGCAAATGAAAAGCGCCTAGGAAGAGATTGAGTTTACTGAGGGCGCTTTATCAAGTGCATTATTATTATTAGTATTATTATTACTTTGGAACATGACAGCTTGTTTTATTGCAGATTCGACAGGACAGGCCAACACAGCCGGTTTTGAGCGTTAGGCTTTCCAACATCTGACTAACGCTTATTTTGTCATTAATATCAGAACATCCTAGGATGATCCTTAAAAGTTAGCCCTCCTGCAGTTTAATATGCAGACTTACTTGTTTATTTAATGAAAATATTGACTGCTTTCTCTGTCTGCTATCGTTTCACATTGTAAGGGCATTGGAGCTACGTCTGAAAACTATCCAAACTTAGGGGCACTATTTATAAAGAGCATTTTAGCACTAACTTTGATAGGTATGGGTATCTTCGTTTCTAGTTTGTGCACTCTCTACTTGTTCAGCATTTTAATTGGAAGAATGATGTAGTAGGCATAACAGTGATTCGTCTAGGATTAGTATTGCATTCAGAATTTACTACTGTCTCATTTAGATTAGCTTAGTCAGTTGAGTCAGATGATTTAAGACAGGTGATCAAGAGAGGATTAAAACCCCGTAGCACCCATAAACTTTTGTTCTCATTATCCTAATTTTTGGAGCCCCCTATAGTCCTGAGAGTAATTAACCAATTGGAGGTCGCATTGCCTGGTGCTGCCAATTTTGAGCACGTCGATACCCTCTGAGAGAGCCGGAGAAAGCACTAATCTGGAATCCTGAAAGGTAGCGTGAATACGGTCCATTCTTGCGGTACATTATATGCAAAATGGTTTGTTAAAATGAAAAAATCTTAATTTAAAGTTAGGCATAATTTATTTTTATATTTCATTTATAGAGGCATGTTTTCTCTTGGCGCAGTAGCCTGCCTAGTAGAATACATTTCATGGTTAATGACTGTCATAATAAATCAAATTCAAATGAGGAACTGAGAAGTTCTGCACTTACCACATATGAATGGCGATACTGGTTGGGATACAAACTTTAGAGTATGCGTTCCATTGTTTGCCTTGAAAAAGCAATAAAAGTATTTTTTCGCCACAACCACATATTGCCATTTTACCACAACCTTTACTGTCAGCTGTGAAGGATTAGTTTCCTGATTTAGAAATACTTGGCAGGATCTTAGCATTGCATTATATTTTTCAGCTAAGTGTGAGATATCCTTAATGCCACATAAGGAAATCCAACGGTCCAAATTCGGCTCTTCTTCATCTGAATCTGAATACAATAACTTTAGCTCAATGGGATCAACGTCTGTGTTACGAATCCATTTAAAGATGCACGTAAACTCTACCAGTGCTTTTGGTGGTACGCAAATAGGTATTTTCAGTTCAGTATCTACAATTAAAGTACTCAAAATTTCAAATAGTTGTATGATTCTGTAACAGTCCAAGTGCGTATAAAGAATTATTTGGCATGGCTATATAGAGTTAATTATGAGACTTTCCGAGGTGTCAGCAAGAACGTTCTTCAAAATGAACCAGATGGTGATGGGAAACCAAAGTGGAAGTGTTTAGGCGCACCTTAGATTAACCTCACACCAATTGTCTCCGACCCAAACTGGCTCCCAATCTAGCAGTGGATAGACTTCAAATTTGTGTCACTTACTTGTAGGTCCCTTCATTCTTCTGTTCTCCACTAACTATCTGAAATGCTATCCCGAACCAGCTTAGAACGAAAAAACCGACATTCTGGCCCAAATTGTCTAGCCACACGTCATACGAACCTGATAGCAATTTAAGATAACTTCTGTAGTGCCTATGCTCCCAAAGCCTGCAACTCATTACCAGCGCACTTCACGACGTCCTTTAGAGGCAAGCAAATCAAAAGAAGCTAAAATGCAAATGTTCATACTAGAATTTCGTTGGTTTTGTTGTGTTTAGTTCTTCGTATGCACATACCTGCTTAGGAGGTGCCTTTCGTTGAGGATTTAGCCAGCAATCATTTGATAGTCTTTTCTGTGCAGCATCTGTAAAGTGCCTCAAACGAGATTTAGCTCTTTGAGGGCCATATACAAATGTATTATCATTATTTGAGAGCACAGAGGAGGTTGAATAAATCGGCTTGCCCAGCAGATTATGAGACCTTTCTGAAAAACTTTAATACTTTTCATTGATTCAAGGCCAATGTAGTGAAGACGACTGATTTTGAGGCATGGTGGGTATGCCATAGACGAGAGACATGACAAGCCTCTGTTTATTGTTCGCCAGTTAAGATGACTAAGGGCACATGCAATGAGTACTAAATAAAGATTATTGTTATACTCTGGATGCCATCTCTCGAAATCGTGATATACTTTGACTGTCTTATTCGTATCAAAGCCAGATCTGATTTTGGCCTTGTTCCTTAAGTAGACGTAAGTTAATTCGAAAGTGAAGGAAATGCTCCTAGTGATATTCGCCAGGCAATTTATGCCGAGTTTTTTTAATTTTGAGTCTGCAATTCTTGCCCAATGAGCTATAAATCCTCAAGAATTATCAGTATTATTCTTGGCAACGCCATTGACCGGCTTGTTCTATCGAGTACTGGCTTAAATGGACTATCTGGCTGATCGTGTCTTTGGGCAACCCACAGTCTTCTATTACTTTTAAAATAGTTAAGGAACAATTCCTAATATGCTTTTAGTGTCTTTAGGTATCATTTGACAACAGACGCAATAATTTATCTCCTTTAACTTGTCACTGTATAAGATATATCTAACCCTTATTCGAACATTTGTACTACAGTTTTCCCTTCCTCGTTCTGCGAGGTAGTAACGTAACTTGGAGCACTCAACGACCAAGCTCATCTGCCAGAAGCGATTTCTTTTTTTACTCATGTGGACGATCACACTTCCAACGCAGATTTCAGAATCAATTTTATATTATCAAACCATTGAATTCTAATGTACCCCAATTGCCGAATAAAGCTGGTCTCACTAATTGTGGATCTAATTAAGTCCCTACCCTCCTTCACGTCTTTAATTGTAGGAGAATCACGAAAACTTCTTAGGGTTGAGAGCGATGTTTCGCTATCAAAATTATCCTCTTTGCTCCAGTATTAAATGTTTCTTCTGACCTGTCATCGCCTGTAGAGTCTTTGAAGATGACACTAACCGATATTGCCTACATTGTTGAAGAGAAAGCACTTTGACGAATAGTACTCACACCAGCGAATGGTGGTGCAGCCGCCTGCAGTTGCACCTCGGTACGAGGTGGGACACCTCAAAGCGAACGACTCAGAGGTCAGTGTTTTTGTCGTAGCTTCAAGCTGAGACTCTAGAACATCTGCTTGCAGTATCCCTGCTTGAGTAACTTGTTGTAGTGGTTACATTTTTTTAACCAGACGAGAATTAAACGTAGTAGAGTATTGTTGGGTATGTGTCCGCTCATAGCTTTTTCCAAAAATAAAGGCACTATCTCACAACTCAACTTTGACTAAGCACACTGCCTGCTCTTACAAATATGACATATAATTTCTCAAGTAAGCTAAATAAATTATGCCTACTAAGCACAAGCTTGAGGAGGCACACACATGTCGACTTCTGTCCCTTGACCTGCCTACGATGACAACTGTAGATCCTATAAAGATATCCTGGATCAAATGTAGTTGTATGCTAAAATCTTCTAAAAGAAAATTCACGTCTTAAAAATTCTATGCTAAAGTCAACCTTGAAATTTGGAACCAACAGCTCGATCTATGTATCATTCTAGAAATGAATACATGCCAAAGCGCTAAACTTTTTCAGAAAAACAAATGGAGGTGCTGATCATCTGGTTGTCCCTGGGAGCTTTTTTCAGTCTAGTCTAGGCAGTTCTCGGTTACATTTCCTGTGCACATTTTTCATGCATGCCAGTACCGACGCCATCAAATAAATCTTGATTAATAAATCGCATAGATCCTAACCATATTGATACATTTGATAGCACCTTCAGTGAACCTAATATATTTCTAGGAAATCTACCTTGGTTACGTGGGAAACGAGATATAAGTGTTAGTATTATCATATGTCCGTTAACAAGCCTAATGTGATTAGAAGTGACAAGGATAAGGTCTTCATGCAAATATGGTAAGTGGCAGCATGTTCACAGTCATCCAAGAGCACAAACGAAGACCCTCGAAAGGTTGTGATAAGCAAATGCATTTTAAAATTAAATAATGGCAGGGGTGTAGTGACGCCGGCCGGAAATGACTTCGAGGCTTTAGGATCATAAAAACTAAAGGCATCGAAAGGACTTGAGGTAAGCTTACAGTGCGGGTTAAATCTTAGATTCAGAAAAGTGGTTATTACGATGCTTAGCCCTGTGGAGGTGTACATCTGATAGATCGGGTAGAGCCGAACAATCAAGGGACCTAAAAGTGAGTCTATACAATTTAAAACCGATGCTCTGCTTGACTGGGAGCAAGAACAGGTCGGCGAGAAGAGTTGTGATGAGGCAACTGCTATACTTACGAAAGAATAGCCTAGCTGCAGGGTCTTATACAAGTCGTAAGGGCCTGATAGCAAGTGCTAGTAGACCAGCAAGTTTTGAGTTACAGAAGTCCAGACAAAATTTCGCAAATTAATGGAGCAATTTAGATTTGGTATCCCTGTTTGAGAATCCCGAACTTTACCACTGTTGCTGAAAGTTGACATACTTGACTTAATGAGTTGATGTGGCCGTCCAAGGAAAGGTCACTTTGAAAACGACCCTTGATTGCCTGCAAATTCAATAGGAGACATGCTAACAGAGCTGTCTTTGAGCACTGATTTTTCAAATTGTTGAATGTTACTAAGTTTTCCCCATTACTAGCCGGATTTTCCTCATTCACCTAACGATACTTTGCCATCAGCAGTGTATGAATCGTGTAAGCATACAGTAAGGGAGTTGAGGGAATTCGATTAGCAGTAAGGCTGGGAAGTGTAATAATCATAGGTACAACTAAGTGTTATCCGGATGAAAGTGAAAGCATAGATCGATTCTGGCAATGACTTCACCAAGAGAGAGGAATATACCATGAAAAGAGCATGACCAAGCACAGAACCCGGAGGCACTCCATAATTTAAAGATTCATTCAATGATCTGTGTATATGAACATTGATATGCTGGAGTCTCCTGCTAAGATTGGGCCTGTACCCTTCCAGAGCAGCACCAGTGATGCCCCGGACGGATGAAAAAAACTTCTAAAAGGACTCAGTGACTGATAGTAATGAAAGCTGTTGAAAGATTGAGCAAAGCAAGCAGAGAGAAAATGATAAGTCGGCATTCCTACGACGATCTTTACACTCTACGCGAAATGCTGACTTTTTGGGGTGATAAGCTCTAGATCCAGACAAAAACTTAGTAGCATCGTTCAAAGGTTCAAGTAGTGAGTTTATCCGGTCAGCCACGACTCGTTAGAGTATCTTTAATTGGAGCAGTAGATAGCAGTCAGGTGGCCCAGTTTATCTTGGTAGTGTATTCTTTAGTTCTAGCTACAATGTTTAATGGTGCAGGGACATGACATGCGGATGATAATATATTTATTCGAAACCTATGTGTCATGTTCCAAAGTCACCTCTCGTTAGACGACCATATCAGCTCCACAGTCCAATCTGCCTACTTTCAGCTACATAACATCGCTAAAATTCGGGGTTGTTTAGATAAGGATACCACGTCCAAGTTGGTCCATGCATTCGTGACATCCCGTCTCGACTTCTGCAAGTCACTGCTTACTGGCCTACAGGCATGTGCAATCAGGCGATTGCAGCTGGTGCACAACTGAGCAGCTAGGCTTGTCTGTCATGAGCGTCTCAGTTGCCACACCACACCACTTCGGGCCGACCTGCACTGGCTACCAGTCAAGCAACTGATTGGCTTCAAGATTTTGTCGCTCACTTTTAGGTCACTTCATTCTTTGGCTCCAGCCTATCTTTTAGATCTACTCCCCCACCAGGCCAAACATCGTACCACCCACTTTTCGGAATCCAACAGTCTACCAGCAACTCGTGCAAACCTAAAATCCTTTGGAGACCGTGCATTTAGCTCGTATGCTCCCAAAGCCTGGAAATCCCTTCCGACTTGCGTCATAACATTCCATGAGTTGACCACATTAAAAAAAAGTAAAAGACGCACCTATTTAGGACAGCATTTGGTGGGTCCCTGTGATTTTTTCCTTCATATGCTTATGAGTGCTGACACACAGCATGCTGCCACTAACTACATTTATATGCTGGCCCTATGCATGTCACCCCTAACCATGTTATTTATGTTGTTTATCAAGCATTATATTACTGCCAATTAAATTGTATTTCCCTTTGCAGCCAATGTAAAGCGCCTAAAAAGAGACTGAGTTCCTTGAGGGTGCTTTATCAAGTGCATTATTGTTATAATTATTCTTATATTGATTGTGCATGGCAGAACTTGATGAATGCACAGAAGAAGCCGGACAGTCGTAATAGTTTGTAGAACAATAGTTATCTGCTTTTATTTGGATACGAATGTCAGAAGGAGATCATCCCTTATGTCCTTGAATACAGACGTTGAGTAGCTGCTGGGAATTAAACGTTTCTAACTGGATCGTAAGCAAATGAACTTGATGTACTTTCTCATTTTCATCTGTTATGTCTAAACACTTTTAACTGCTTTCAAGCTCCTGATGTGTCAATCCCTTTTTTGACCTCAGATGATATTTTAAAATCTATTAGAAAGTAATACGTTTTTTCAATTGTGAAAAAAAATAGTTTTACTTTGAACCTAGCATGCCTATACATAGACAAAGGGCTCAGAAAGGGCGATAATTACAGCCAGGGTACAGAATCACCGTTCCATGTTCCTAAACTGGGTCTTGTTGAATGATCAAATCATGTCTCAACCCACGAGCCAAATAACGGTAAGTTGTGTTATGCAGTACAAATCCGGATATTTAATTTTTAATAAGGATAATCAATATCGGAACTAAGAATGAATCTGGAGTACTAATAAATTGCAAACGAACACAAAATAATGTAAAATACTTTAATTAAGTTTGTCTATGCATATGCAACCACCTTTTTTTTACTTCTCGCACTCTCCTTTTTTAATAAAGGTCAGGACTCCAGTTTATTGACCTTCCAACGACGACAGCTGCAGATCCTACAAACTTAGCTTGGATCAAGTCTAGCTTTTAGAAATAAAATCGTCAATTCACAAATTGATCTTTGGAAAATGCAATGCTAAAGTCTACTATCAAACGTGTGATTAGCAGCTCAATATTTGTATATTTCCAGAATTAGTTGCATTCCATGAAGCTATCCTTTCACAGAAAAATGATTGGAGGTGCTGACTATCTGGTTGTCGCAGGGTGCTTTTGTCAGCCCAGTCTAGATTGTTCTCGGATCCATTTCCGGTACACATTTTTCAAGCACGATAGTACCAACACACACAAATATAGCTCGCTTAACCATTTTTTAAAGATCATAATAACATTTAGAGTTGTTAAAGCACCCTTAGTGAACTTAATCTCTTCCTCAGTGTACCTTGGTTAGGCAGGAAACCCGAGCATACTGTTATTGTTAGCATACTCTCTGTCAACAAGCTTAATGTGATTAGAAGTAACTAGGATAAAGTATGCATGCAAAATTGTAAGTGGCAGCATTCTCAGGGTCATCACCTACAAGAATACAAAGGACGACCCACGAAAGGCTTCGATACATAGATGCGTTTTAAGATTTGGCAAAGGCAGGGGTGCAGTGACGTCAGTCCAAAGTGACTTTGAGACTTTTGGAGCATTCTAACTAAAGACAGTGAAAGGATTTGTCGCTGGTATGCACTGTAGGTAAAAGATTAGATTCATAAAATGTTTAGTACAATGCCTAAGCCGGGGGAGGCATAGATCTGATAGGTGGGATAGAGCCAAATAATCAAGCGACCTAAACGAGTCTCCAAATCCTTAACCCTATGCTCTGCTTGACAGGGAGCAAGCTCAGGTCAGCGAGAAGACACGTTAGGGGTAACTTCAATGCATCCGACAGAATAGCTTTGCTGCAGAGTTTTTTCGCCAAGTTTAAGCGCCTTTTTGCATGTGCTGTTGACCAGCAATTACTCACTTAAATTAGCCGAGACTAGATGTCAGCAATGCATGGATAAATTTTTTCGAGGCATCCCTGTTTAAAAAATCCAAATTGCAGTGATCTAGCCGAAAGTAGACATACTGGATTTATTGAGCCGGTGTGATCATCCAATCAAAGGTCTCATTGAAATTGACCATGAATTTCCTGTAGATTCAACAGGAGATATGCTGACAGAGCAGAGTTTAAGCAATAGGTTTTGAAATTTTTGGAAGTCACCGGGTTGTTCCCATAATTTTTCCGGATTTTCATCATTAGTTCAACGATATTTTGCCGCCAGCCGTATACGAATGTCATCTAAACATACAGTAAGGAAGATGAGTGAATTCGAATAGCAATAATGCTGGGAATGATTGAAGCATAGGTACAAGTAAGTGAAATCCACATAGCATTTAAAGCATAGATTGATTCCGGCAATGACGTCAGCAAGAGAGGTACATACCATGAAAAGAGCATGACCAAGCATGGAGCCCTGAAGCTCTCCATTCTTCAAAAATGTCTTTGATTATCTGTGTCCATTTACATTAATACCCTGGAGTGTCCAGCTGAGATAGGGCCTGAACCGCTGCAGTGCAGCACCAGTGATGCCGAAGATGATCTCGAAAAAGGACTCGGTAACCGATGGTATTGAAAGCTGTCGAAAGATATATCGATCAGGATAATGAGGTCGCTAAGATAGAGGTGTATAACGTAAAAAGAACAGGACCAAGCACAGAGCCCTGAGGCACTCCATGCTTTAAAAATTCATCGAACGATCTGCATCTATTCACGTTATTACGATGGTGTCTCCTGCTGAGGTAGGAACGATACCATTCCAGTGCAGCACCCAAGACAGATGAAAAAGGCTCGAAAAAAGACTTGGCGATCGATAGTATTGAAAGCTGCCGAAAGATTGCGAAAAGCCAGCTGAGAGAAAATGCTAAGTCTGCATTCCTAAGACGGCCTTTCCACTCACAAAGAAATGCTTACTCTGTGCGGGGATGCGCTCTAAATCAAATCCAGATATGAACTTACTTGCAAGGATGGAAGTTTCAATACTTGAGTTCAGCCGGTCTGCAACGACTCCTTGCAGTGTCTTTAATTGGAACGGTACATTAGTTACTGGGCAGAAGTTGACCTGGCACTCTTGGTTGTGCTTTCCTGAGTTGTGGCATGGCAATAACCTTTTTGAATGGTGGTGCGATGTTAATTGTGAGTAATAATGCATTGATGATGTTAGTTAGGCATGGTAGAACTTGATGCATGCCAAGAAGAAGCATTGCATTCGGAATAAGGTGTAGAATAATAGTTGTCTGCTTTGATTTGGATAGGAATGTCAGAATGAGGTCATCAGTGACCTCATCGAATACAGACATTAAGTTGCTGTTTAAAATTGAACGTTTCTATCTGGATCAAAAGCAAGCATACTTGATGTGTGGTTATATTTTCACCTATCGTCTCTACAAACTGTCATCTCCTTTCAAGCGCCCGTTGTCTTAATTTTTTTGAAGGCTTCAGAAAACATTTTTAAATCAATTACAAAATAATGCGTTGAGCCTCTTGTGAAAAAGACAGCTTTACTTTGAAGGTAGCAAGTCTATAGAATAATGACGGGCTCGAAAAGAGCAATGATTATAGCCAGGGTACGGATTCACTGCTTCATGTTTCTTAACCCATCTTTTCGAATGATCAAATCAGGTCTGAACAGACAACCCCACTAACGGTTATCTGCATAGTGCTGTTTCATTCTGGACACTTTATTTATTATAAGGATAATTAATATCGAAATTCAGAAATAGTTGTCAGTATTAATGAATAACTAATGAACACAGATATAATTTAAAATAATATAGTTTAGTTTGTCCATGCATATGGAACGTGATTGTTTTATTTCTGTCGGTTTCCTGTCTTTCTGTCCTCACAGAAAGATGCCTGCCATTGTAGAAAAACTCGTAAGTTAGGATTTTCTGTCAAGAACTTCCCATCAGTCAAATGATCCTATTTTACCTGATATAGTTTGGCTGTGGTGGAAATGTGAATTATATTCAAGGTCACACCAATATCGCTTAAATTCATCTACTTTCATATTCATGTGTTTATTTAAAGAATTGTTATCCTCATGTTGACTCTAATAATGTATCTGTAATTTAAAACAATCTTCAAGCTTTTTAAAATTGTTACCTTAGCTCCCTTTCACCGAATGCTCATTTTTGCACTACCTACAGACGAAACTACATCCGCATTTACCCCAGCATTCGCTCCAGTTCGTTATGAATAGCCTTCTATGAAGATGTGCTTGCCGGAACTGTGCATGCCATCTTCACAGTGCTGTTGCACTATTCCCTATTTAGTTTAAGTGATGTTCTAGACGGAGAGTGAGTTCTCGTTTTCCTAAAAATTGTAATGTGTCGTTATTATTGCTAGATTAAGAAAAAGTTAGGTTCAAGGTCTGCGAAATCGTACGATATTTGTGAAAGACCACACCGGGCACAGAAACATTTGCAGTTCTGATATACTTACCGTTTATTAAGCTAAGGGTGCTTGGTCTACACGACTTGATTCTAAGAAATCAAGCACTCTCTATGTGGTCGTCCTAGCTATAGAATTCTTCTATTGAATTCTGGTTCAACATTGTAATGATTATATGAGAAATAATGCATACAATTTCTTAGCTGACTCAATAATATAAAATGTACAACTTATTAGGTATTAAGCTATCTTAGCTAACCAGAAGGCCTCAATCGATATCATTTATGACTCCATAGCAGGTGACCTGTGGCTAGACAGCCCCAGTTAAGTCTACAAGCTTATTGTCCAAATATCTGCAACTAAGGTAGGTGCATTATTTTTCCTACCGTTTTCTCTCTAAGATCGTGACTCATAGATAATCGTCTTAATGTATGGAAAACGATATCTCTCTCACGATAATAGACAAGGATCAAAGCGAGAAAAACTTACCAAATATGAGCTCAAAATCACTGACAAAATAAATCGAGAGAGAGAGAACGGCATGGTAAAACCCACGAGCTTTGATTTTTAGAAACTTAGTCATCTTTCGCCCATCTTGGCAAACCAAGGTGACCGAAGATATTTTAATTTTGATCCCTCCCAGCCTTCGAGCACCTCAAATTCTCTCAACTCACTAGCTGCATGCATTGATGACATCCGCACATGGATGGCAGCAAATTTTCTAAAACATAACGATGATAAAACTGACTTACTAGTTATGGGCAAACCCAGTGATATCCAGAGATTGGAAAGGCTGACTCTCAAAATTACCTCTGCCAGCATATCTTCAGTTGAATCAGCTCGAAATCTAGGTGTCATATTCCAAAGCGACCTCTCGCTAGACGACCATATCAGCTCCACAGTCAAATCCGCCTATTTTCAGCTTCATAACATTGCTAAATTCGGGCTTGTTTAGATAAAGATACCACGTCCAAGTTGGTCCATACATTCGTGACATCCCGTCTCGACTTTTGCAACTCACTGCTTACTGACCTACCAGCATGTGCGATCAGGCGATTGCAGCTGGTGCAAAACTCTACACCTAGGCTTGTCTGTCGTGAGCGTCTCATTTGCCAAATTACTCCACTTCTCGCCGACCTGCATTGGCTACCAGTCAAGCAACGGATTGACTTTGAGGTTTTGTCGCTCACTTTTAGGTCCCTTCATTCTATGGCTCCAGCCTATCTGTCAGATATACTACCCCATCAGGCCAAGCATCGTACCACCCGTTTTTCGGAATCCAACAGTCTAGAAATACCTCATACAAACCTTAAATCCTCTGGAGACCGTGCATTTAGTTCGTATGCTCTCAAATCCTGGAACTCCATCCCGACCTGCGTCAGAACATCCCCTGACCTGACCACATTTAAAAGGAACCTAAAAACACACCTATTTAGGACAGCATTTAGTGGGTCCCTGTGATTCGTCCTTGATGTGCTTATGCGTGCTGACACTGTGCATGCTGCCACTAACCACATTTGCATGCTGACCCTGTGCATGTCACCCCTAACCGTACTATTCATTTCGTTTGTTTTTCAAGCATGATTTTACTTACCATTCAATGGCATTTCACTTTACAGCAAATGTAAAGCGCCTAGAGAGAGATTTAAGTTCTCTGAGGGCGCTTTATCAAGTGAATTATTATTATTATGTTTTAACGAGTGACTGTGTCTGGAAAATTCAGAATTTTCTGACACCCTTTTATCCTCCCATGTCATATATAGGGAGATGCTGCAAAATGCCAAACAAAATAGTAACCTAAACCTAATTAGTCGACACGCCAAAGACATTATTTAGGCAAGCAGCGATAGGAAATGTAACACATTCATGTTATTACCTCATTAAGTGAGATTTAGCAACCGATTTAAAGTAGGAGATAAATAATGGGACATCACCAGGTTTTCAGAGGTGTGTGCTCGTATAAAATACTAAGACGTTAGTCACGGTTGCATACAGAACCGGAAAACCCAAATATCTAATGCACATTAAACTAAAGGTTAAGAATTCGCCCCAAATAGTAATATTTTCTTGAAAAAGTACGGAACCGAAACAGAATAAAATTTTAAGTGACGCCAGGGAACAATGTTTTGCTAATTTAGTAAGGAAGTAGTTTTTGTGATAAATATATGTATCACACTAAACCATGAGCATGCACGGAGCCTAGGCATAATTGGCAAATATATATCTGCCACATATGCTCTATACATGGTCAAACGTAATTTAACTATTTAAGTCTGCAAAAGTAAGAGAAATCTCAGAAATTCGATAGTCCCAGAAGCTAATTATTCAGTTTCAGTCTTAATTTGAAATAGAAGACAATCAACAACCGATCGAATAAGCTACCAACCAACCGATTCAACAATCACCTAATCGTGAACCTTTAAGTGCCAATTATTAACACCATACGTAAACTCAATAAATACTGATTTTGTACGGAGAGTAGAAGAAATTGATTTCTCTTAAAAGTGTCTACCGTGTGGCTGCATACAAGATCTCGAAATAAAGCGATTGGATGACCTACCCCAGAGCTGATGATACAATTTTCGTGGATCAATTAGAAATGCAGTAGCTAAGAAAAACGATAATTAGTTTTGTGAGGATATTTGCAAAGACAAATAAAAGCGCTGTCTCGGAGAAATCATCGACACATACCTGGGTGGTTGTATACTATTGCCAAGGGAGCTTCCGTCGGTGGTGGTATGTACACTGGTGGGGCTGGACGACGCAAGGCTGGCCGCGGACGCAAACCATAAAGATCCATTGCTAAAAGATAAAAAAAAAGCCAAAATGCAGCTCAAAAGAGCACACAATCTTCATGTTTAATGGCTCGCCAAACACTTGCGACTTACAGTATTCGTATTGATATTGGTATAGGTCAGCAAGAAAATTCTTGTTACATCCTAAAGCATATTCATTGAAAACTTCGAGGTACATGGATACGGTGCAAATAAATTTACAGAGCACTAAATTAGGTCTACGGCTAGAGCTAGAAAATTTCATTTTTTCTCTTTGCGTCTACCTTTACGGAGAACAGCAAGATTTGCCGAACGATACGTTGGTTGTTGAAAATGATTTACAAATATAAGCATAATGCAAAACAAGGGAACAAGTTTGCATAGGTAGTTATCTCATTTAAGCATACTATAGGCAACGTTAGACTGGACTTATCCACGTTGGCTCGCTGATGAGCAACACAAAATTCAGTACACTTGCAGTTGTTCTGTAGACTTCGAAACATCGATTAAGAGAATCTTTCACGTTCTTGTATTTGCACTTACTGAACTCATGACAAGCTTGCGAGCATGCATGTCTGCATACGTGCATCAATTATTATTGATTAAGTTCGTATACTGTGGTATTATTGCAATTTTGATAGATAATTTGTACATAGTGCTGTTACCAAGCAATAAGCTTTCTTTAAAAAAAATTGCAGTTCAAATGAAAATAAAAAGTTTCTGAATTGCCAAGACGAGCCAAAATGTATACTTTTCAACGACTATAAGTGTCTGTATGCACTGATAGATAAATCAGCACGAAATGGGTGTATAGAAGTCAAGTAGGGATGTTAAGACTGAACAAAACAATTTTCATGTATTCTTCCCTAAAACCAGGGTCAAATTTGAGCACTACTTTAAAAAAAAATAATCATCATGCTTGATTTAGGAGCTGATCTGGTCTTTTAGTGAGAAGTTACTATCGAAAAATCGAAACTAAAATGCAGGCTGGCGTTATAGGAGATAAGCGAATAGAGTCAGTTAGAGGTATTTATCTTTCGAGTTTCTGATTTGCATATGGTTTTCCTTATTATTAAGTTGGTCACGACTTCACGATCTGCAAAAGGCCTGAAGCCGTGGAATAGCAAATGTCAACAATACAGTCAGCAGATGATAAAAGATGGCTATAGGGCTAGCTAAGTTTCAAGGTTAAGTGCAGCTATGTTTTATATTCATAGAAGTTGCAGCTTGGACTGTGATTTGTCGTAACATATGCAAGAATGAGCTTATACGTGGTGATAAGAAGTAGACCTAGTACAAAGTTCGGATTTAGATCAATCTCAATGGTCTCCTACAATGATCTCGCCCGTTTACATCCATAGTAAGATTGGACTGAAGCAATTGTGGTGCTGTGCCATTATTACCCCGGAAAAATGAGAGGCACCCAAGAAGAATTGCTTGATAAATAGTACCAAATACTGAGGAAAGAACGCACCAAACAACCACACGAGAGCACGTCATGTCTATTTTTCTGAGAAGGCCTCAATGCAATGAAGCAATAATAGTTCTATAGCGTGGTAATCTGTAAAACCAGCCTGGAAATTACCATCTGGTTCGGTTACATTTATTTGTATCAATAGATCAACCCTATCTCGTTTCTGTTTCTTTGATAGTAAATGGGAGACGGGGAGGAAGTTGCTCAGTTCCTCTTGGCCCTTTGTTGCTATATTAAATAGTGCGATAAATGCAGCCTTTTTGACAGGTACAGGGACAGAAACCAACGCTACGGACCTATCTATTATATGATATAGGCATGGGATAGGAGGTCTGAATCATATAAGACCGAAATCATATAAAACCACTGAATAGATCACCGACATGATCACTTGGTAAGAAGCTAAAATGGAGTGATTAAGGAGATGGTTGATGGTAGAAATTTGAATTTCGGATTGTTCAAATGTGAATAGAGAACATTTAAAAGAGGGCAAACTTATCCATAGCTAGGGTTGATTGGCATAATATACAGTAGTTCTCGTAGGCTTATCGATGGACACTTAGTCCAGATTTTATTCGCACTTTTTCTCAAGCTTGTGCTTGATAAACATAGCTAGTTTAAAATATATGGCCGACCGTAGACCCTCCGAGTACAGGTGCACAGTATGCTTAGTCAGAGATGAAAGCTTGTGTGTGTGATTGCATCTAACTAAGACCGCTGGTCGGAGAAGGATTGGGCAGCAGGGGGGAAGAAGATACTTTCGCATTGGCAGCCTCTTGCCAAGGGTCCTGAGGTTTCGCGATTTTTAGCTTTCACTGTATCTTCATGCAGTCACATCAGCATAACTCGGCAATAATAGAGGATGAAGAGATACAATTCTTTGAAGCGAGTGTGTGATCTGGCATGTGACCTGGTTATGGGAACGGTCATGAATAGGAGCCACCAGAGCAAAAACCGTTGGTCAGTGCATTATGCCTGCCAATATCTTATCAGTCAACGAGCTCAATATTCGGCACCTTATTCAAAGCATAAGGTGTAAGGAATGAGTTTATTCGTGGAAATAAATGTTGAAATCTCTGAGACTAAGGAAATATGGATTTCTTCCATACATACTCCAGCAGAGATCGGAAGAAGCTGTAAGCAATAAAGAACTGGTGCCTTCGGAGCTATCGCTCACGGCTACTATTCAAAAATAGCTGCAGGGGGAAATACAAACAAGGAATTTAAAAAAAATGCTTACAGCGGAAAGCAGATTTTTTTAATTTGAGGAAACCACTCACTATGGTTGCCATTACACTAGTTTCAATAGATCCATTAGTTTTTAAGGAAGAAAGGCCAGTCGGTTGGAGTTGCTTATGTCGGAGTCTTCATTGATTTCCCCAAGATTTCGGTTAAAACAAACAGATCAAGATTATCATAAAGAATCATGTCACCTACAGACAGTGCTACCTGAAAATATAGTCAATCTGTGGTAAGATTTATAATCTCTGATAATTCAGTTTTTCCCACGAACTTTGGTGCAGCTAAAATTCACCAGAGCGATGATCACATGTGTTTGCACAATCTTTTAGCAAATCGGACAAGCTACCAATGTAGTTATCTTACCAGGTGAAAAGTATATTCACTGACCTGATT